>VZTV01014493.1:12383-75335 GCA_013400875.1 Anhinga rufa
CCCCGCCGCACGGGCAGGGCAGGGCAGGGCAGGGCGGGCTGACAAAGGGCGGCCGCCCCGCAGCCCGGCTGGCCCCGGCGGAGCCTCCCGGCCGGCGGCGGCCGCCCCCTCCCGACCCAGGTGCTTGTTTGGTGTCCGTGGAGCCTCTGCATGCAGGCAGGGAAGGGGTGTAGGATCGGCCCCCGCCGTGCTGTGCGCTTCCCTCCGCCCGCATGTGAAAGCTCGCTACTCAGAGGGATTCTCCAGGTGTGGTTTTAAACCCACCTTTCTGCCCCGCACGCCTCTGGGACCGCACCATTCACCTGTCCACGCTGCAGCCGGGCGAGGGTCCCGTTACGGCGCTTTCTCTAGAGGAAATCGCTGGGCGTCTGAACAGCGGGAGGTTTCTTGTTTGCTGCGCATCGCATCGTGTGGCTGTTGCTTGTTTCAGTAAGTAGCATAGTGTTGTCGGAGGTGGTTCTGCTGGCAGGCACCTTGCAATGAGGTATGGGGGGACAGAAGCTGAGAAATTTTATCACCCGGTTGGAATGACCCAGAGACTCCTTAAAATGGCTATAGAACAGAGTTATATTTAAATGTAACGTTAATCAGCCAGCATCTTTCTTTCTAAATCTGGGAGGAAAGTGACCCACTGACCTCATTTGCCCATTTGCCTTCACTCCAGTTTTTTGGAGCTTTGTGGCTTTTTGAGGCTTCTTCTGCCCAGAAGGTCCAGAGGTCCGTTTTTCTCATTCCCTGCTATAATGCCTTTTAAAGACTGACCTCTGCATGTTCTTCTGCCTATACCCAGCCTTAAATTTCCTACCCGTTCAGTGCTTCCTGCCCATTAGGTGACAGCAGCAGTACCTGTTGAAGCACATGCCTTCTTCATCCCAAACCTTTCATGGGCTGCCCTCTTTTGCCCAGCGAGCAGTGGGTTGAATGTCAGCAGCCCGGTGTATTTTCTCAGCAGTGGAGGCCTGACTCGGGCCCTGCTAGGTGCTTGTTGAGATTTTCCTTGGCTCCAGCAGGGAAAGTCAATTCCCCGAAACTCCTTTGATTCAGAGAGATGAAGTTCAGGCTGGCCTAGAGTTGGGAGAGAGAGGGGTGCTCCTGCAGGGCCACGATATTGGGATTTAGAGGATTGAAAGCTTGTTGGCCCATATTGAATGGTGCTTGGCACCTGTGGTTCTTAAAGAGGGAACTTCATTTTGACCGAAATAAGGATTACTGTAATTTTTATGGGAAAGTTCAGGTTGTCATTTAATAATCACAGCAGCTTTTCTTCCAGAGATCAGCAGGCCAGAAGTTTAGGTATAAAACATTGCAGAGAAGCCAACAGCTACATACACAGTCAGCTCCAGCCTCCTGCAGAGAGGGCTGCTACCGCGGCAGGTGGGAGTCGTGCCTCTGAGAGACAGGCAAGCTGTGATTCTGCAGCAGCCAAGAGCCTCATCAAATGTCCCTGTGTTCGGTACATGGCAAACAAGCAGACCCCGGGTTTTTTATGAAAAGAAAAGTGGTGTGTGATGAGTAGTGGCCTAGCTCTTGGCAGCAAGGGGAGAAAAGCTGCGCTCCTTGCCGTAGGATGCAGTTGGCTTCTGTGAGCAGATGGACTCAGAACGGTGCTGAGGGAACAGTGGTGATGGGGAAAACATCATTCCTGCATTTATTTAGTTAGGGTGGACCCTACTTTAATGGTAAGCTCTCTGGGTGAGCAGTCGTCCTTCACCATGGTGTTTGCAGAGCTTCTGGCACGGTGGGGCCTGACCTGTTCCCAGGCTTCCTCACCTCAGTGGCAGTATAAGTAAATAAATAAGCAGGATATAACATCAAATGCGGTATTTTATAATGCCACTCTTCCCTAGCCCAGTGTGATTCCCACCAGAACTTCTAGCTTGGCTAACATTTGTTTAAACAAAGAGTTACTGTGGCCGGCACTAGGTGTTTGGTAACCACGGCTCAGTGGCTGTCCTTTAGACATCCAGGTGAAGACTGCACTACCTCTGCTTCTGCAACAGCGTTACGGGTTTAGGAGAAGGGGTGAAGGCTGACCCCCTGTTTTGAGGGCCCCGATTCAACAGCACACACTCAATTTTAAACCTGGGGTAGGCTGACGACCCTTAGGATGGGTTTCAGCAGAACTAATGTGAGGAGTTCTTGGTGCTCACAGTGGCACGCTGGTTGACTTTAATGGATGTGGGAGTAGAGAATGGCTTATGGTCAGGAGGATCAGGCCTGCTGTAGCCACACTGTTCACAGCGTATCAGATGCTCGAGTTGCTGGGAAGGAAAACCTATTATCCACGTGGAAATGGAATGAAGCTGATTTTTGCTAGCTGCAGACCTAGCCCCAAATCTGTGATAGGTCAGACATTTGAAATTAAGTACTAATTGCCCGTTACAAATGCTTATTCATGAATGTCCCCAAGTGGAAGCTTATTTGTGCTCTGGATTCCTGTAAGAGTGCAGTTGGGAGTCTTGAGTCTTGCCACACAAAGACTACCTTTATATCACCGGGCGTACAAGCAAGCTGCACAGTGGGGATAAAGCGTATTGCCCTGAATGAACAATACCTAGAGCTCGGCTAAACTCCTGTAAACCAGGAGAGAGACAATGACACTTTTTCCTAATTCTTGTACCAGTTTTAGACAAGTCCTGACTCCACTCCAAAAGTAGGATTTCTCAGCCTCCCGCTGTCTCAGCCATCCTGTCGGAGAGCCTCCGGGATGGTGCTGTCCCTCATTTTGACAGTGGCAAGCAAGCAAGCAGAGAGTGGGTCACCCTTCTCCTGTCACTGTGGCTGCCTCTCTCTTGTGGATGCAACAGGGATGTTCCCCGAGGGTCATCTGTCCTGCAGAGGAGACTGAGAAGGATGCAGACTGTCAATTTTCACGCTCGACTTCGCAAGCATTTCCCTTTTCTTGGCAAGTGCTGTGTTGAAAATAGATGATTCACTCTAAAGAACCCAAAGCTGCAAGAGGTTATAAATATCTAAAGCTTTGTGATACCCAAGTGGAAAGAAGAGACACATAAGAAAAGACTGTGTATGTTTGAAAGTGATGATTTAGGGGGGTTGTTACTAAGTTTAACTTGAGTGAAAAGCTTGGCTAACCGTGATGTGATGCATGCTTGCCTGTATTCAAATGAGAGCCACTTCTCTAATCCTTTACAGTCTAGTTGCACCAGTACTTGAATTAGTGGCACTGTCCTTTAGGTTTAAAGAAACATGAAGAATTTCAATCATCAGTTGTTCTTGATGGAAGAGGGTTGGGTGGTTTTTTTGATGTAGCAGTACCTGCTGTATCGGCTCAGTTCTAGTGGTAGAGAGAAGGATCAGAAGGGTAAGTTTGCGCCTTTGAAAGAGGAATCTGATGGAAATGAAACCAGCCCACTTCACCCTGATTAGATTTCATCACGTTGTGACTTCAAAATGCCTTCAGCATCCTGGCAACAAGGGCAAAGGTTTGAGAAATGTCCAAATGTTAAAAGGACACAGTTCCTATGGATTATCAGTGTATCTGTTTGTTTTTTTTTTTAAATCTTCTTTACGATTCTTTCAGTAACTTAAAATGGCATTGAAGAAAAGTATTTGGGCAGACAATAAAAATAGCCAGGCCAAGCACTCTCCAGCAGTGACCTGATCCCGTCTCGTGTGTTACGGAGGGCGCAGATTCCTTTGCAGTTACAAACAGGCTCCAGGCTGGAGACAGACTCCATTTCAGACTAATTTAAGTAAAGTATGTGATGATAACCGATGGCCAGTGCACAGTACAGTTATAGTGGGGAGAGGCTCCCCCGTGCAAGATGGCTGCATCCTAGTCATGCTATGGCAGCTTAAGTTTCCCTGGATAGATGGGAGCAAATATAAGGCATAGCTGTAAGGCATAGCTTGAAAAACTAAGCTATGATGGAAAGATCAAGCCTGGAGTGTATTTGTCTTAATATTGTGTTTTCCCATCTAGGCAGGGAGAAGGAAACAATATTGTTAGGCAGCTCACAAGTTCTTTTTAAGTGGATTTCCCAACAATTTGTCTCTTAAGGGTATCTATTAGTCCTGGCTGTTCCAGGCAGACTATTAGATTCCAGGTGCTGAGGATGAGGAACAGGGTAGCAAGCATTCAAAGGAAACAAGAAAATGTAGGGTTAAAAGAAGGCCTAGCAACAGCATATAAACAAATGCAAAATTTTGCCTGTCTCTCAAGCGAGGGGCAAATATAAATCCAAATACCTTCATTGAACTACATCAGTCGAAAGACCTGGCACCATCGTTGTGTTTCACCCAACGTGAATTCCTTTTTGTGAGGAGGCACAGAGGAAAGCTGGGTCTGTTTCTGGGCTCTGGCACAGGCACCTTCAGCAGAGTCATCTGGCAGGCAGAAGTTAAGCTGGCTGGTTGCCTTCCCAGGTTCGCGGTGAGGCTGTGGTGCTGTTAACGCACCCAACAAGACGGCGTATACCACCACCCAGGGGCAGAAATGATCCACCAGGAGAAGGAGAAGCTGCAATATTTGAAGTGGCTCTTGTGGCCAAGGAGTTTGCCTTGTGAAATCATGGTTTTATTTGTTAGACATTTTTTGCCTGGGAGCTCCCTTACTCCATGCTAATTTGAGTGCTTAATGCACTGCAGTCCAGACCTCAGGATGGTGCTGCTCTGTGTCAGAGAAGAGAGCGGTTAAGCCAGCAAAGCCTCTGCGGGCCAGAGAGAGGTGTGTGTTGAGAGGCAGATTGAAAGGAAAAGATTTTATGGGGCCTGGTGGCTGTGTTGTGAAGGATGCCAAACCTTCAGGCTGGAAACTGGACTATCACTGGGCAAAGCAAAAAAAGGAGCTTAGTTTCTAAGTGGCTAAGGAGTTTACTACCTTGTTTCTCTTAAGGGTTTTGCAGGGGTGATGCTGATTAATGTCATGTCCTTTCCTCAAGGCTATCCCCTTCCTCTTCCATCTCGCCAGGCTCAGTATGACACCATTTATTAGGCTACTTGTCCCTGATTTGTAAGGAATAAATATTGACACTGATGGCTGCTTAATAGGATTTGGGTGTGCTGCTCACTCTGTGAAAGGGTTTGGCACTTCTCAATCAAATGACAATTTGTGTTTGGGACTGGGTCCACCAAGGCTTAATTTTGGAGCGTTTTATTTTTTAATGAGGATGGTCACGGAATGTCCTGTGTATGAGGAGAGGCTGAGACTGGGGATATGTATTGCTCCCCTTTTTCCTACTGACATGCAGAGCAGTGATTTCCCGACTGTGACTACAGATCGCTGCATGTCCCTAGCAAAGATGTGGCTTCCTTTGAGAGGGTGCTGGTGTTCACCCTGAGGAATAATACTTTTTCATGTGAGCTGTCTTTTGTTAACTTGTAAATGGCTGCCTTCTGCTTAGCTGTGGAAGACCTGAAGTCAGATTGTCAGTTGGCACGGCAGTGGGTGGTCATCTCCTCCGTGCCTTCTCAATGTGCTTGGAGCTGCTCTAGGGAGGAGCAGTTCATACTGATTCAAACAGAGTGGTTTTGGGTGGATTTTTAAGACGTGTCTTAAGTGACTTGTGAGGAAAGTCTCATTGAAAGCTGATCGGCATTTAGGCTAAGTGGGATTTTCTGGGTTTCCCAAGAGTGGTGAAAGGTTCTTTATCAACAGAGTAGCACCTTCATGTTCCCAGGAGCCCAGCAGGACCTGAGACATTTCCCTGGAAATCAAAGCTTTATGCTGATCTGTACTGCAGTTTCTCTTAACTGTTCCTGGGAGGTGCTTTGCCCCGTTGGTACTCAAGGGCAGCATCACCGGGGAAGACCCTGACCTCATTCAGGTGTGACCTTCCCCCAGCCTCTGCAGGTGCTAATCCAGCCCTGCAGCACACGCAGTAGAACATCCGAAGTTCCATCTTCAGATCTTACTTTGAGCTGAGGATTTGGGTCTGGACTCAGCATCATCAGACCAAAATACGTTAGACGAGGTGATGGGGAATAGTTTTCCTGTTGGCAGGGCACATAGAAGAGCTCCCACACATAGGGCTGTGTACAGGAAAGATGCTTGTAGTATTCTTTCAGCAGGAGGAAGGCAGAGGTCTATTTATGCTCCTAAATGGCCTGAAATTTCTACGTTCCCCAGTCCTACGATTAAAAGAAAAATATTCATGACTTCTTTACTCTTAGCAGTTGTTCATGTATGAGTGATGATGTTACTAATCCTGTTTCTATGTAGGCTGTATAAGACTTCATCATGTAGAGAGAGATGAGTTAGCTCTTTACTTAGCTGTGCCGTGCAAAGACAGGCAGTGTCCCATCAGGGGCTGCTGGCAACTGCGAAGGTTTTTGTGGCTCCGGTGTTAGTTTCTCATCCATCTCCGTTCGGTGCCAATCACGACACTCAAGCCCACTTGTTTTTCCACCCTTACAATGCTTCCCCAGCCTGCTGAAACTGGAATAATTGCTTTATTGTCACGTACAGTCCTCCCTATTCTTCACCTCCTTCCCGCTTCTTTTTTAAAAGTAGCTGCTTTGTGCACATCCCCTGAGCGTGCCCCTCACCGCTGGCGCTGGCGGCAGGAATGTGCAGTGGGGCTGCTTCTCCCCCACCGCAGGCATCAGGCTCGGGGTGGCTGGCCCCCCACCGCCCTGCACTCCAGCTGGCTTCGCAGGGCAGGGGTAGGTGGCCGGTTGGAGGAGCTGCAGGTGCCGGGTGCCTCTGTCACTGCCAGGAGGGAGTGGAGTCGGGAAGGCTGGTTCCTCCTCTGAGGTGGTTTGTGTGAGCACAGTGGAGATGCATTAAGGCATAGCACCAGGCAAGATGGGTATTGGTTTTCCACTGGACCTGTCCAGTTAACGTGGTGCAGAGGAGGTATGATGAACCAAAGATAGTATTTCTTGCCTCAGGGATGGACGGACAGCTAACAGGCAGAGCTGGGCTCTATAATAACCATATTCTTCTCTTTGCTTTTCTATACCACAGTCCCTGAGAGCTACAGGTCCCTGAACTCTGTGCAAAATGATGCTGCAGGTGCTGCAGAGGTTGCGTTTTGTAAAGCAGCTGGCCAAATCCTTATCTCCATACTCAGTCTATACTCGTTTCTCACCTGAGCAAATCTCCTGCTGAAGACCTGAGGAAGTAAATGGATGCTGTGTTGAGTAAGGGATTCAGGAATTTGTCCAGGAAGAGGTGGGTGAGTGGGATGGAGAAGCAGCTCATAAGATGTAGATCATATTCTGGGGATTAGGCATTGCTACACTCATGAAGGTGATTTAGGCCTGTAAAAGGTACTCCACCCCTCAAGATTAAACTGCAATTAAAATCTGGTATACCAGGAAACAGTGGAAAATAATCAGGTTAGAGAGCAGAGACAACTTGATGCTGAATGTCCACCATGCCTCTGACAAATGTGCATATAAAGCTTTCTTCTGCCCCCTCTGAATAGATGCTCAGATTGTCACTTGCTTAGTACCAACCACTGAGACCAGTTTTTCAAAAAACAGCTGGGCAACTGTTCCAGCACTTCAGTAACGTCCATGTTTTCAAAGGAGAACTGCTAGGGTAAAATTTCAGGATGTGTTCCTTAAAGCGCACTGCGTATGCAAGCCAGGAAGAGAGATCCAGCTGTGCTGGTGGAAGAGATTAATGCCCTGACTTGCTCATCAGTGCCAGACATCTCATCCATCTGCCACTGGAACATTTCGTGTAAGCACTCCCTTAATCTTTAGCTTTAAACCATTTAAATTGTTGGTCTGAACTGACCTAGTTTGTTTTGCCTTTAACATATTAGGAAGTGCTCACACAAACCACTGCACCAGAAGATCAAGGCTTGGCCCCAGCTCCTATGTGCTCTTGGAAAAGGTCCCGGTGAGGGCTAGCCTTGCCTTTCACGTCTTGGGTCTGCACCCCATGGCCAGGTCCCAGGTGGGACACGTCTTGCCTGACATTCAGACCCCTCCCTAGGACAGCCCTTTTGTATCTGGAAAATATCACTGTTCGGAAGGGTGAGTGTAAAAAGAGTAATTCTGGGAAAATATCTTCTGCTTAATGAATCCCGGTGAACATAACTCTTTTTTCAGCATGGAGGGCTTATAGTCTTTTCCCATGGATTTGTTATAATTCTCTGATCCTAAGACAGAAACCAGTCTTTATTTTATATGAGTATTACTTGCTTCCTTCTTATGGCTGCCTTTCTTTGTAGGAGCTGCCATTATTTATTTTCATTTACACTTGTCCTTTAGAGCCAGCTTGTGCGCTTTTTTGTGTTATGTAAGAAAAGTTAAATGTTGTAATTTATACTGAATGACTTTTGATCAGCATGATTCAGCATTGGGATACCCCAGAACCTGGAAATATAACACTATTTTTTTACCTCTGTGCGGTAGTCGTGGTCCTTAAAGGGATATATGTGTTAGTGATTCTTCTGCTTGCGTGAGCTCTTCAGTACATCGTCTTCATTTCGGGCACCTCTGACTAACAGATCTCAGCACTTCTGCACCTCAGAGACAGTTGATCCCAATCTTTTATAGCCAGGTCTGAAAGACTGTTCCTAATGGCCTCCTGGTCCTGACCAGCCCGTGTAGAGGTGGGATGCTCTGATTCCCCAAGCAAATCCCACAGCATCCCCAAGGGCCAGTATGACTTGATGTCTCTGAAAAAACTCAAGATATTTTCAATCATGATCAAGAGCAAGTCTATAGATAGTCCTGTTCATTCTGGGGAGGAACAGAATGAAAATGTCATTTCCCTCTATTTTTACTTTAGTTTTGACACAGTAAGTAGGTAGACCCATTTTCTAAGGGGGTTCAAACTCTGAGTGCAAGGTGCAGGACAGCATTTCACTTACAAGTCTCTATTTGTAGGGTGCAGGGTGGATTACACTCCACTTTTTTGTGGTGGTACCATTTGGGCAGACCGAGACAGTTGTAACCTCAGTTCTCACCTCCTGAGAAGGTGAGATCTCCCCAGAGCAGGCAGAGCGCTGCTCAAGTTGGTACTAATTTACACCAGCTGGAGATAAGAGTCCTTTACTTCCAATGAACTACATCCTGAATTACTACTTTACAGAATTAAGCCACGATCCTAGAAATATTTAGGCCAGAGCTGCACAGAGCACACTCTATCCGTGTGGGAACACCAGTAGGCTGTAAAGGCTCCTGAGCTTGATGGGTAGAGCAAAATCATGGCCAGCAACAACCCACCTTGTGCACAGACAACCACAGTGCTAAAAACCCAGCTATACACAGAGCTGGTGTTGTGACGCTGAGCATTTGGACTTATTATAGGAATCATTATTCCTATAATAAAAAGGAATTTGTTATTTTGTTATATATCAGTGTGTACAACCCAGGAACGGTGGGCTCCAGTGCCTGAACAGGCAGGCTCTCTAGGTGGTACTGTGGCACAAACAGTAAGCTATAATTGAGTATAACCGTAAACTTCTATTCCAAAAAGCCAGGAATTGATTACGGATAAAAGCTAATTTCTCAGCCATACAGGTTCTTCCTTCCAGCTAGGGTCCAGGTCTTTTTGGCAGGGCCAAACAGGGAACCGTGCACTCCAACTGCTGGCTCGGCAGCACAAGAAAAGACTAGTCTTCAGGGCAGCGTGCCCAGCTGCCTGCCTGCACGCTGAATTCACATGCGCTGTCTGAGGGCGAACAGCTCATGCAAAGCAGGGGAAAGCCCACATTTCAGAAAGCATTGATTTAGGGTGTCTTTAAAAGGGTGGCAGTCTCTGGGGTCGAGGTCTGGGTGCAGTGGAATGCCTATTGTCAAACCTAAAGGCCAAAGTGAACGCTACATATTGTGGACCCAAACTCAGCTGGCACAAACCAAAAATGTGCATGTGAGTGCCTTTCTAAGTACCCAGTAATCCTCCAGGGCAAAACGAGGATTAGGTCTCTCTCACAGACAAAGAGGGAGTTCATTTTCTCAAAAATCCCTTGGCCAATACCAAATGAAGTGAGGAACCCAAATGAATGCGAATACTCCTTTCAGATCTCTGCTTGCAAACAGGTAGGGAACCACCAAAGCAGCTTGTTTGTGCATTTGTGTGCGACTGTGCAAACACAGAGCGGCCAGATTGTGGGATTGAGGTCGGGTCAAATAAAATCCATCCAGTCTCAGAGAAAAGGGAAAGCCAGAAAAACACTGGACAAGTAGGACTAGGTGGTGTTGCACTGTCAAAATGAGGTTTCCTTTCTCCAGATTTTTTCTCGGTGGACCTGAAGGTCAGTGCTCATTGAAGTTGTTTAAGTTGGAGTTGCGTAAGTGAAGAGCCCTCCTAAAAGGAAAGCTGTGAGTCTGGATTAATTCCAAGTGACTTCTCAGCCTCTGTGTTTCTTTGCCCTGAAATACCACGTGCTCAGCATGACCATGTAGGAGCCATTAGATTCAAAGTGATGGGTGCCTGAATGTGAGATGTATCCATCTGAAATTTGCCGTCCCTAGACAGCTCCGTGTTTTCTTAGCCCTTTAATTTGCCTTCAAGCAATGACCTGTGCTTTTAGAAAAGCACAAGCCACTTCTGCACTGTTCCTGGAAAATTTCTTCTTTTCCCTTTTGGTGATTGGCTTATGGCACGAAGATGAGCTCTAATAATCCTGTCCTAACAGATATCAGCACGGATGTCCCTGTGATGCATACAAAAATATTTGTATTAAATAGTCCTGTTTCTTAGAAGCAGCAGCCAGCGGCAATCTGAATGGTTTTCCCTGAGCTTTACTGACCCATCTGAATCCAAGACGTGGATATTATTGTTTCTACTTGAGACTTGGATCTTGCTGCAGAACTCTGGGAGGAATATCTAATTTGTTCCCAAGATTCGTGTGCTCAATGAGCCTTACTGAGATTTCAAAATCTGTCTTGCTCTGCATTAGGATGAAATAGTCCTTCCAGGGGTTTTCACAGGTAGAGCCTGTTGCGTTTTGAGGTGTCCATGAAACGGCCTTGGATTTCTTAACTGCCTCATTAGGCTGTGGACTTGAACCTGGTCCTTCCCCATCTCATGTGAGTGTCCTAAGTGGCAGGCTGGAGCTTCTACCCAGGAACTGAGAGAATTTTCCCAGCATAAGCTTTAGTCCAAACTGCATGCCCTCCAAGGAGAAGTTTCAGTTCAATTTACAAGAATTTTTCTGATGAAAAAATTGTTTTGCCCACATATTTCCAGCTGGTCCTGACTCTTTGTGTGGCTTGGGGATCCCATGAGCACAGACTTACAAACCTGTGCAGACGTTGCCGCTACCAGCTAAGAGCCGCATGTGCTCTGTCCAGGGGAGGACCTGGGCCTTTGTGCTCTGACACACAGGGTGCTTCCACTTCAGCTAAAGGAGATTCTGTGAGCGTGACAGATATGTGGATTACAGGCTATTTCTGTAACAGCCACAGGAGGTAACAAAATAAGAAATACGTAAGCAATCCAGTCTTTTCACTTCAGGCGGAGCAGGAGGATCTGCAAAGCAACATGCCCACCGGCGAGTGCAAGGTCGGTGCCTGGGATGAGGGTGGTCTCTCTCCCCTTCTGCAGCCCTGCCCAGCAGAGCCCTCTCCTTAACAGCATGGAGGAGGCAGGAAGGCTTGCTGTTTGCCAAGAGATGGGGCACTGTCATGGAGGCGGCATTTCATTCACAAGGAGACGTAATTCCAGCTCATCAGCTGCTGAGAGCTTGCCTGTAGTCTGCAGGATGAGGATAGCCAGAGGTGAAGCTGCCGAACTGTCCTTATGTCACTTGGCTGAGCTGGGGATCTCAGGAAGCCCTGTGGCATTGTGTAACTGCAGGGTGCTGTAAGGATAAAACAGCAGCCTTAACTCCTTCATCTCTGTCCTTGCAGGGTTGTCGGAGCTGAGTTCTGCTTTGTTGCTGCTTCTCCTTATTTTTGTGTCTGTGCTGTGGTGTTGGCTGTTTCTGTAGTGGAGGAGGGTTGCCTCTTATGTTCTGATTTAAGACAAAGGGAAGAAATCTCAGGAAATGCCTACAAATCGCTGTAGAACTTGGAAGAGGGGTTCCTTGCTTTAATCTCAATTTCACAAGCATCAGCATGTGAGCAGTTATTTTTCTAGGAAAGCCTTTAATGCCGATAGTGGTTTTAAACACCCCTGTCGATCCCAAATGATTTGAAAATGAGAATTTAAGCTCCATCCTCTCTTCTAGGAATAACACTGGGCTTAGAAGTAATGAGACATTAAAAATTACTAAACCTATTAACGTTTGGGGCTTTGATCCTCAGGGACTTAGGTCTTCTATTACTGTGGCAGCAAACCTGGCGTCAGTTTAAAATGAGTAATCATGATTCCAAGAGGTGGAACCATTAGCAAAATGCACATTTTGAAAAATTAAAAAAAAAAACTTCAATCATTTTAAAACATAATTCCAGGTGCGGTTTATGGATGATCTCAGCCATACTCTAGACTCACACCTGGAACTCCAGACAGCTAAGCAGAAAAGCAGAATACAGGATGGTAGCACAGACAGCAGAAGTGTATGGCTGTGTGCTGGAAAACAAATGCTATGAGCAAACAAAACTTCAGAGGTTTGGTTTTGTACAGCTTCCCTGTGTAAAATCGCTCTCCTCTGTGGGAATTGTAGCTAGGTAGCTGAGCTCACACCGCGGCATTTCCTCAATGGGAGCAATGATTTATGCTACTTCCATTACTCAATGAATTATTTTTATGAAACATGGAGTTTAATTCATTGAGAATAATATGTCTGCAGACCCTGACTGAAATTGGTCAGCTGGTTCAGACATAATTGTTGGGGGATCTGCTGGGCAGAGGCATGCACCCCCACGTGTTGTCCAGGCTTGATTTAGGAAATCAGTCTGTACTGGAATGTGGAGTTTATAAGTAAGGATAAGGAAGACCAAAGAAAGTGAGAAAGAAGAGCCAAGAGCCCAAAAGGTTAAGATAAATGGTATGAAACCTTTCAAGTATGCAGGTAACGGGAGGTCAGTGCAGGAGGCAGATAAGGCGGCCGGAGGAGGTCAGAGTCATCTCTGGCCAGAAGCAAAGGATCTCCCTAAAACAACGAATGAGTTCTGCAGGGCTTGTGGCGGCTTGGGAAGGACGTGAGACATCGAATGGCAGCAACAGGCAATGCAGTCATGTAGGGACTTGATTAATATAAAATAAGGCCAGTGATGCTTTCTTGTAGAGCTTTGAAGAGGGTGATTAAAAAATAGGGAAACGTTTTGTAGATGTCTGCTTCAGAAAAGGCAGTGCTGGATGTGCAGAGGAGATGCTGCTGCGTGGGTCAAGAGGTCTTTCTTCTGGCGGCTGGTGCTCTCTGCACAAAGCAGACGTAACCAAGCTGTGGGGCAATGAAATTTCTGAGGAGCAGGCTTTTCTTTAAAAAAGGCTTAAATCTGTAGTACTGTATTCTCTCGCTGTTTGTTGAGCAAGCATCAAGAAAAAAATCCTAACAGGCCATATTTTTAGATGAGGGAAAAGCTGAGCAGTGTCTTTGTACAGCTACTCATTAACATGTGTGGCATTAAATACCAAAGGCACCATGGAAGCAGCAAGTATAAATAACAATTCATAATTAAACATGAACTTTGCAGAAAAAGAAAGATTTCAGGGCAGCTGCCAGCCTCAGGTGGGAGGTAAAGGAGTTTTAAATAGACTGCGCTAGGTTTCCTGTCTCCCGCTTGCGAGCTTTAGAAACAACATGATAACAAAAAGAACAACTGCAGGCCACTCCTTGCCAGGGATACTTTTTAGCTATGCAATTGTGAGGAGGCACTTTGCAACATCCCGAAATAAAATGCAGCCCCAACCTTAAAGCGCATCCCAGCGGGCTGGGTGCTGTTGCAGAGAGCCGGCACGCTGCGCTGTCCTGGGGGCAGCTCGGGCTTTAGGAGAACCGTCACTCTAAGGAGAAGGTGTGAGTGGTGACAGTCGAGAGGCAAGGTAGGCCCTCAACATCCTTGCACTAGGGTGGCTGTTTCCATGTGATGGTTGAAGAAGTGTCTTTATAGAGATTAGCGCACTCCTGATCGTTGGACTGAGCTGCCTTAGAAAATTATTTCAAAATGTCTTAGAAATTCTTCTGGGATAGGCAGTCAGGTCGCTTGACTGAGTGTGAGGGAGAAAGCTGCAAGGGGAGGAAAGGTGCTGGGTTTGTGGGTCCTGTTTGAGGGAGGTCTCCACCTCTGCAGCTGCAGCCCTGATGCTGGCCTCGGGTATTTTCCCTGCTCAGCCAGCTGTGCTCTCGCTGGAGGCACCCCTGCATGGGTATCGTCCTCTCCAGCAAAGCACCCGGCGGTGGCTGCTGCTGAAGGGCTACTGTGCTCCATCCCCGATGGAGTGTGTGCTTCGCTGGTGGAAGGATCCTTGTCTCTTGTGTTCCCCACTGGGCTTGATTAATGGTGTTATTTATAGACTGGCTGATTAGTTTTCAATGTCTTATTGAGCCCGCCGTTCTACACAGAGCTCAGTAATTATCGTTTTTTAAGAGGCTCACGAAAAACTCCGTTGCATTTCCTTCTTACCCCTGAACAACAACCCCAGAGCCCATGCAGACACTAATTAACGTTTCTTTGTCTCTGCGAGGTAAACCCCAAAGTTATGCATGTTGGCAAGCACGGGTTTCTCACTGTGCGAGGGGGAACACCCAAGCTGCTTACCCTCCCGCTGCTTGTAGCCACTGATTGTGAGGGTCAGATCTGTGTGGATCCATATGGCAATGCTTGGAAGTGACTTACTTAGAAAGCTCTGCTTGCAGCAGAGTTTAGAGTCTGTGTTGTCTCTTGCTTTCTTCACGTGTTTCGAAAGCTGCTTTTTTTAAAAAAAAAAAGACAACCCTAAGTGCTGAAAGATCACTAGGCTCTGGTGGCAGGGAAGCCGCAGGCACTTACTCCTTTATATCAGTTTCTCAGGCTGCTTACTCTTTTTTATGTATTTGGCACAGGGGCAATTTCCGAGTCCTAAATATTGTTATTGGCTACTTCGGAGATAGCTGACCGGAGAGAAGACGTGAGCGGTTTTGCTCACTTCAGGAGAACAGCTATTGTGTAGCCTGGGAGAGCCAAAGTCTGCTATTTAGGAAACGAATAGGGAGGTTACAACTGAGCCCTGCCAGAAGTGTGTTAGGAAAGTTCATTGCTGATCTGAGGTGTCTCCTATGAACGTGGCAAAGATCTTTTTCCACTATGTCAGTATTGCTTTCAAACAGGTTGAAACAGCCCTCTGAGAGTTGTCTCAAAGGAATCACCTTGACTTTGTAAGTGTTCCAGTGTTGTGATGAGGGTTATAGCGCCGTGGCACTTGGCAGAACTTCAGGACATCCAGATGCCTTTTCCAAAGGGGCTCAGCGCCTGCATTGCCCCTCAAAATCAGCAGGAGCCACAGGCTTCGGCACTTCTGCAAAAAAGGCTGCTGGGCCAGCCCCCAGTTTTGACCCACCAGTTCTGACTCATGCAAGGGTTACCCCGAATCAGTGAGGCAGGTATGGTCACAGACAAGTGCCTGTCCTCCTCTTTAAACTAAGGTCGTGTCACCCCAACATGGTACTGCCTGTGAAGGATCTTCAGGAAAACCTCTCTTCATGGCCCTGTTAGCAAACCCGGGAGGCATAAGGGATGGCAGTTCCCTATGTGGGAAATGAAGCCTGAGTAGGGAGGTCAGGATTTACCCCAGAGTTAAGACAAGTGCCCGTGCTCACATCCTTTCCCCTCTAAGGGGATCCTGCCACGACGCTGTCAGCAAGACAACTCATTAGGCTTCAGCACGATACATAGCAGCCTCGCCGCGAATTTGAGCCGTGCTTAAACACTGCCAGGGGCTTTGTGGGGCCCCTTGTCACAGAAATCTCTCAGGGGCAGTGTTGTAGGGGCAGAAGTGCAGTTCTTTGTGGCTGGGACCATCTCTCCGGTGTTTCCATACAAAGCCTAGAATGGGGGACTTTGTCCTCTAAACACTACAGCAGCAAATATATTTTGCTTACAAAATTGTATACCTATTTGTATATATAAATTTTTATGTGCAATCTTTTAAATCCTCATCTGTAGCAGGCCTTCTGTCCTTTCTCCATCTTGCAGTGAAATCTCTGAAAATTAGTAATTTTTCATGTTGAACTTGGTAAGCAAAGAGAATTGGAACAGTTAACGGTATTGGCACTTCACAGGGCTGCAGTAAAGGAGGTTGTGTTCCTAGTATATAGCAAGGCTGGTACAGGAGCGGGGAGGGGGATCTTTCTAGTTTGACGAGAGGCTTGACATCATCTCAGAGGAGAAGGGTGGCAGAGACAAAGCAGAACAGGATTTGGCACACGGAAAGAAAAGGCAGCTAAGGCGGGATTTGGAGCAAAATTTGGATGAAGATAAGCAGGGTGAGCAAAAAGGCCGTTCTGGTCCAATCATTTTCCCTAATCTAGGTGAAAGTGCTGCTGTGCTTCCCTGGTATATCTCATCTGCAATGTGAGGCTTAACATTCCTGCCTGGCACGTGGGGGCTTGGGGAGGGAGCGTGGGGGAGGACCGAGCCGGACACAAAGACGGCTGGCCTCTCACTGGAATGGCATCCAAGCCATCTCAGCTATCCAAAGCCCCAGATGCCGGCATGTGCGCTCAGCCTGCAGCCCGCTAAGCACGCAACAAGAGGCAATTACAGCACACCTCGGGCCACGGCCGGCTGCGGGCCGAGGGAGGCGCAGAGGGGGTCCTTTCAGACACGCTTTTATTCAGCGTGGGGGTTCCTTCTGCAAGAGAAATTTCAAATCTCTCCCGCGTTTCAGTGCTAAAAATGGGAGCAAGTGGGAATACTGGATCTTTTCAGGCTCTCCTGTGCCTGGAGGAAGGAAGGAGCTGAAGTGATGGTTACACGATGTTTGTGTGCCTTCTGCATGCGTGTGATGAAGCGGGGTAAATATTTGTTTGCTAATTTTGTGGAAATATCAGTAGAGGGGGGATAGGCTTCTCTTTCTTGTTCTCACTGTGTGGACCTTTCTCTTAGCTTTTCTCTTGTGTGTTCAGAGCGTTCCCTGAGCTCTCATAAGGCACATCCCACGGTGGAACCCCTAAACTTGGGGATCAGTTAGGGAAGTGAACCCACACTTAGGGATTTAGAGTGCCAAAATGCAGGTGTAGGATAATGAGTTTTGTGCCGTGGATGCTGCAGCTGATCTCACTCCTGTGTGCTGAGAAGCAGCGCTGCAGTATTGTGCAGCTCCTCCAAAACAGTTGTGAGGGGCACTCGCAGGGGCTGAGCACTGCCTGGGTATAAAGGAGAGCAAAATCTCACTCTTATAGCCTGCCTGGACAACGACATAGAGAAGAAAAGGGATACACGTGGCTCTCTGTGACAGTTTCTTTGCACTTTTTAAAAACTAGGCTGATGCCCCTGCCTCGCCCCTTGGGACTATGTATTGCCTTCTTTCCTAAAATCCTTATTAAACATAGGATACAAGGGCTGAGTTTTTGTGTGTCGATGTTTATGTGGACTTGGTTCATTTTGGCAGGGACACACATGCAGCAAAGGGATGCACCAACCTGTCTCCCAGCCCACTCAGTCTGGACTGCGTGACCACTGACTTTCAGCCCAGCAAAACCACGTGGTCGGGAGGAGTTAAGTTACGGCTGAAGACCAGGTGAGAGTGCTTGTATCTGTGTCTCTATCTGCTGCGTGTGTTTTGTGGCTGCTGTTCTTGGAGAGAGGCTGGCAAATTCCACTTCCCTCTTGTGGGAGTGAGGGCAGCAGTAATGCTGGAGTGGAGCGGTGTGAATCCCCAGCGTCTGTGGCGTTAGGCAGTGGAAGAGGTCCAGGACAGTTTCCTAACTTCACGCCCACCTTTTCCCAAGGCTTCCTTGCCTTCAGCATGGGAAACAAATTCATCTCTTGGGCCTTGAGTCAAGCGTCAACCTTGGTGGATGCCAGTAACATCTGCATAAGGCTGGGTGTAAAATAGTTACTGCTTTAGTTGCCAATATGCCTGAAGGTGACTCACTGTGAAGGAGTCCTGGAAAAGGTGTCCTTTCTCCTCAAAAACTTTTGTCAGTGGTGGTAAAGTTCATCAGAGATGCTGGACCAAAATATCTTCACAGAAGTGGTGTAAGCCTGCTGTGGCTCCCCTGCCTTAGGTGCGTAACTTTCCAAAATCACCCGGCTTCTTCCGAGTCTGTGAGTTTCAGTGGGAGCTTGGCATTCATGACAACCCACTGAGTATCTATCTGCATTTTTAAATGATTAAATGCCTTCAGAAGTCAGTTTCCTGAATTGCCCTGAATTGGCCAGTGTTGTGGCAGAGCCTGATTTCCTTCCTTTGTCCATGCAGTTTAGGCCCAAATGCTATAGCATTTACTCAGACAAAGCTTTTGCTGGCATTAGAAGAGCCTCTTACATCAGTCAGATGGTAATCTGGATGACCTCATAGATTTTTGTGTCTCAGTCTTCTGAAATTTGCACCATGAGGTCAAAGCAGTGACTTTTATTGGCAACATCGCATTCAGGCTAGACCTTGACTTATTTGAAGTCAAGAAGCTACACTGATTTCCTATAGCTGGAGGAAATGTGGCCCAGTGCCTCTTAGTGAGCAGCTGAGAAGGGAATGCAACATGTGAAGTCACGTTCTGATCTTATCAGGAGGGATGCACTTCTGGAGCAAGCTCACTGACCTTAGTGGACTTGCTCCAGCTTTTAGCCACTGCAAATAGTTAAGGATGCTGACCCTGCACAGCCTGGGTGGCTGCGAGAGGAGAAGGGGCTCAGCTCTTCCGCAAGTGTTCATGTGTGTAACCTCACTAAATTTGTATTGCTTTCCTCCAGATGAGGATTTGCACCATAGATTATATCTCTCTCAGATGGAGCAGATTTTAGAGGCTGAAATCTCTGCTCAAGCTAGTTTTATCAGGGAGAGATTTATCTCTGACTGGGGTGTGGGACTCTGTGGTTCCTGAGGTATGTTACCCACAGCAAATTTGGGAAAGTTGCTCCCAAACATCCACCACCTTCCTATAGCAATGGGTTAATCAGCATATGCCCTCTGTAAATCCCGCTTGCCTGTCAACCTAGTAGCAGATCTTTGCAGAAGCTCCAGAGTTTAGCATTTCACTTGGCTTAATTTGTCTTTGGATGCAGAGCCAATGTTTTGCTTTACTCTTCCGGCAGTGTCAGAGGCTGCGTCTGCATATCTCGGTTTAACTTAGGCTGAAGCTTTGGTTACAAACAGGAAGTTGCTTTAATGTATAAGAATTTGAGTGTGGGAGGGTATTTCAGACTCAGCGGCCTTTGCTTTGGCCATAGCACCGGCTGCAATTTCCCTGCTTGTTTACTTTCCACAGACTCACCCCAGGCGATGAAGGCAACGGGCTGTCAGCAGTGCCGATCGGTTTCTGAAATTTGGGGTGATGAATGAATGTCCTTAGTCAAAGGGGAAATCCAGAGCTCAGGACCGGTTTCTCAGGTGTTACAGTTGAGCATCTATGGAAAAGAGCAGCACCGCACCAGTCTGCAGTTCACCCTCCCGAGTGTGCACTCAACGATTGCTCACTGAAGGAAGCTTGCCTCGTTTCCTCTGCTGTGCAAAATAAACAAGGCCAGGGTGGTATTGCCAGCCAGTGCAGCCGTGTTACTACAGCTCTACCCATCGGTAAAGGGGCAATCTGAGATGAGAAGGAGGGAAGAAGTCGGTCTAGAAACCCAGATGCAGGGGTGTCCTTCACAAAAAAAACCAAATGTTTATTACCAAAGTGATTAAAAGTTTCCTAGAGGGTGAGGACAGGTTCGTTGGCCATTCTGTGGCTTGAATTGTGTTAGAGCACTGCAGATTTGTGATTTCACTTGCTCCACTGGTGTAAGTCCCAGCAATATACTCAAGGATAGCCACCTATCCCACCCGGTCCCTGCAGGAACAGTGGGAAGGTGAATTCCCAGCTAGGAGTAAATCGCGAGTTCACCTGGCTAGCTAAAAGTTTAAACTCCCCTTGGTGCCTTTTGCCTTTTTTTTTTCCCCTTGCACTACCTCAGCAAGCAATCTGTTTGTGAACAGATCCCCCCCCACACACACACAAACATATGTATATAAGTACATAAATTCAGTGCATGCACCTAAGGGACCTTCTTCTCTCCCATTTATAATTTCTACATTAGGAGTTTGGTGTTGGGTTTATTAGCCTTGCCTGTGATTTGTAGCCCTGTAACTTGGAGGAGAACCCAGCTACTGTCTGAAACGCTTGCCCTGAAAATCCCCTTGGTTACCTGCCGTGACTCATTGTCCACGTTACATTTGGATAATCAGGCTCACAGGGCAGCGTTTCTGCTGCCAGCCACCAAGTTCCTCCTAAGCACTGAACAAGACTAGGAAAACACATTCCTTCCATTGTTTCTAAGTCTCTCCTGTTGCAAGTTGCTGTGTGTTTGATATCAGGGAGCAAAAGAATCTAAGCTATGCTTGGTTTTCTGTCTTTTTAACTAATTTACTGACTGGAGAAGAATGAGGAAAAATTATTTGAATTAAGCTCATTGGGCCAATTCATCAATACAGATAAATCAATGCAGCTCTGTGACTTCTGCAAAGCCACGGGCAGGGGAAGCCACTGTAGGGTCTGGCTGCTGAGATTTTCTGCCCATGCTCTGAGAGATGATGTGAACGCCTGGAGAAGACAGGAAATAGGGTCCTTCTCAAAGACTGTAAGTCAGTCAGCTGTCTCTTTTCCATGTCTCTTCTTTCTTCCTTTTTCCAGTGAAGGAAGCAGAGTAAAATTGTAGCAGGAAGAGGAAAATTGCAGAGGATCTTTAATCCAGTGCTTACCAGGTCCTCATTCAAGCCTACACATGCTCCGAGTACCAGGCAGGAGGCTGTCTTGGCTTCCACATGTCTAAGCCGCAGTCCTGTGTGAGTGGCACAGATGGACTATCCTGGCGGCAAGTGCCTTCTGAAAATAGAGATCTGAAACACTTTTTATTTTGCAATTTAAATCACACTTATCCTGTTGCTTGGTAATGCTTTCTTTAAAAAAGAAAGCTGTCAGAAGATCCCAGAGTCCTTAAATCCAGTAATCAACACAAATGAAGCTTGTATACATCACCTCTCACACTAATAACCAAAGCCCCGCTGTTCCTGTTGAAGCCCGTTGTCTGGTTAGTGTCAGGGAATGTCAGTGGGACCCTTTCTTTGTGTAGGGCAAAGTCCTCAATCTAAATATCACCTGTCAGACATATGCTTGGGCGAAGGGAAAATGAAGCAGCAGCGCACGGCCCAGTTCCTAGCGCTGCACTCTGCGGTAGGCCTGTTGGCTGATTTTACGTAAGTCACTTCACCTCTTGAGGCCTTTGTTTCCTTTTCTGGAAAATGGATAAACACCCCTCTCTTGGATAAGACAGCCTGTGGGTTACCAAAGAAATGTGATAACACAGAGGTGTGACATGCAAGACCAATAATCATTAATAAAAATGTTTGACTGTTCCTGAGTTCAACTAAGGAGCGACCGTTGCTCACAGCTGCCATCACCTCTGGGCAATCCCAGCACTCCCTTCTGCAGCCCAGGCCGGAGAGCGTTTCTTTCCAGAAAAGCCATCTTTGGTCTCCTGCAAACTCTGGCAAATTTTGCTGATGCTTTCGTGTACCCTCAGCCATCTACACCTTGTTCCTCACCAGAGGCAGCATGATGAACATGGCTGTGCCCTTGGTCATTCCCATCCACCAAATAATCTTTCTGCACCATTTTTCTATGCCTGCTTTTAGTGTCAGGGAGAGAAGAGGATGAAGAGAGACAGACTATTTCCCACGTGTGGAGTTGAGAACGGTAGAAAAAAATCTGTGTGTACATCCACATGCGTGGTTGTCATCTGTGCTTTCGCAGAGGGCTTTTCTTTCCAGTGGTATGGTGGAGAGTATGTCCCGAAGAGTTGGTGATGGTAATGGTAGGAAATCTGAGCAGAAACCTCTGATTCTCTCCTTCCTCACCCCAGAGGGACTCCAGGGAGCTCAGTACTGGTCTCCCGGTTCTGAGTAGCACTCAGGGCCTGGTCTGATGCAACCCAGACATCCCAAGTGATGCTCGTCAAAGGGAAAAAACAAATAGCATCTGACATCAACTGGAAACAACATGCAGGCACGACATCTGCCTCTGCCCCTAGGAAAGGGCCCGGAGAGAGACATAAGGCCAGACTCACTGGGGTAGAGCCCTGAACTTGGCTGGGGTATTTTTCTGAAGGTTTTTCTTTTTTCGGTTTAAGACTGAGACTGCTGAAAACTGTGAGATACTCTGAAGGGATTCCCTGGGTAGAGAGTTGTCCTCTAGAAATTGCAGAGATTAACATACTGTGGTATGAGAATATTCACGCGCTTCATATATGTGTTCTGAAGTGAGGGGGTTTTCTGTGTGTTTTTTACTTAAGGAATGTTCTTCAGGATAAAGAGAGGTGGGGGACGCGACTCTCCTTTCCTTTATAGGTGAGGAGACACTCTTGCCCAAGATCCATGACATGAAATATCATTTCATATACTTCAGGTCTTTCTAACAAGTCCTCCTTCTTTTTAGGCAAAATTGTGAAGGGACAGAGCTCACTCCAGATCTCTCCTACCCCATAATTTACCAGAAGGGCTCAGTGAAAGACACATCAGGCTGACACCACTATGGTCCGACTTCTTTCTAATTGGCCTCGTCTGTTATGCTTATTTTTAGAACCGTGACTGAACCTTAATTAAGAGCGACATTGCTTTGAGTAGATTGTGGCCTCGCTGTCAAAATCCTAATAGGCTTCTGAGTGCTTTAGTTTTTCCTTCATCTCCTGCTTAATAGCTAGGCATAGGGACTGCAGCAGCGTGTTAGGATGTGTGTAGAACGTATCCTTGTGTTGCTAGTGCTCCTTTTAGATGTGGCCATCTTGGAGATAGGTCCGCACCAGTGAAAATTCAGATTGTTGTTTATGCTCTCTGTGGATGCAGGTACACAGTCACCCTGGGAGGGTACGCATGAACTGCTATGATCAGGATCCCTCCATACAAAAAGAGCCTGCTGCACCATGCAGGAGGGTACGGTTCAGGACATACTACCTCTGCCGCATACTTTTTTTTTTAATTTAGAAATATCATTAGCTTGAAATCTTAACCACCTTGAGGATGACGTGGTAAGGATGGGCAGCTGCCTTCTTGGCTTTCTCCCTTGGAACTCAGTGCCTGGGATCGGATCCATAAGGCACAATCTTTGCACTTGGGTCCAAATCTTTCTTCTCTTCTACAGGAAGAGGGTCTCTGCTGCAGGGCCCCTGTCCCTTCCTGCCTCCCCAGATGAATGGGCCAGGGCAGGGATTCCCCAGATGAATGGGCCAGGGCAGGGCTATCCCTTCCAGCTCCAGCAACCTCCCACACAGCCACCTGGACAACACAGCTGCCAAGGGAAAGCACATCCACAGGGATTGCAGTTGTCTGCAATGGCAGAGAGTGACCCTCTTGGCCTTAGGTCTCTTCTCTATGTCTTTCTTTCCTTTCTTGGGCATGTTAGCGCCCATGTTAACATGTTGATAGCAGCCCTGCAGGTCATGGAGAATGTGTCCCAGTGACCACTACTCCTGTCTGGATCTGCAGGTAGATTTTGCTCCTTGGGGAGAGATGCTTTTCCTGAAAGGTTTTGCTGCCTTCATCTTCAGTGTTCCCCATCTCTGCTGAGGAGGATTTTGAAGCTTGCTGGGGCAGAGAAAAAATGAGCACAAGGTCAGTGGTAGAAGAAGAATTGTTCACAAATTGTTTCTATTCATCCTATTCCATTCAGGATGATGTGTTTAACAGACGTGAGACTGATGAAAACTTAACTCCTCACAAGCTCTGTGAGCGTGTTGCAGCAGAAATAGATCAGTTTATTGGGGCATTGATGACTCTGAGTTGCTAACAACCCCTCCCTGGCTTCCACTCATTAGCTTCCTAAAAGGCGGAGTTACATCTTATTATTGTCTGCAAGGATAAAATTCAGTCTGTGTTTCCTAAGAGAAGGTGCTTTCCTTGTGAAATCCTTCTCTTCTAGCTTCAGCAGCTTGCTTTGAAACTCTGACGCTATGTCTAATCTGCACAGCCAGTACATCCCATGATGTGCCTCATGCTGCTCTGTGAAAGACCAGGATATGGCATGTGAGGGGAGGGGAGCGCTTCCTTCCTGCTTCTCATCCCAACATAGAAACTGGTCCCATAAATTGGGCGTAAGAGTCACCCACCTGTGGCTGTTCTTGTCACAGCAGCAGTGGTCGGCATTGCTGTATCGCTGTATTCCTCAGCCTCAGCCAAAGTGTGCTGCTGGCTGCTGGCAATGTGGGGGTTGCTGGTGGAAACCTGGAGCAGAGGAGTCTGCAGGGGTTATTTGAACATCTTTTTCAATTTTTCTTTAATTATTTCTTTCCCCCCACCTCTCTTCCCTCCTCCTCCCCCCCNGTAGAAAAAATGAAAATGGCAATTCGAAGAAGCTAGGTTGTATGCTTTGGTTAAAGACGGGCCTTTTTACACAGAAGTACCTGTGTGCTCTTGGAAGACGCTGGGCTGGAGTACATTTGAATTGCAAAGCGCTCAGGTTGTACGTGTACTCTGGCATCGGTGAGGAACAGTATGTAAAGAATGGAAATTAGACTGAATACATTGTTCTGCATGGTTTTAGTTTGTAACCTTGGGGAAAAGGTAAATCAACCTGTCGGTTGTACTGTGAAGAAAGCTTCAGGTGGCTGTTCTTTAGATGCTGATTCATTTGTGGAGTTAGTGCCAAGGTATATTTATAAAGTCCCATTACTCGTTTGCATGCAAAGCATAAAAATAATCTACAGAGATTATAGAGAAGAACATGCTCAGCGCTTCCTAATAAGAGAAAGTTACAGAGCTATTAATGGTAAAGGGCCTCAGAAATGTCAGTATGGCCCTTGCAGCCCAGTCTGCATCAAGCCTTTGCCAGACTGCCTTAGAGGAGACTGCTGATGGGCCGCTCACGTTTCTGTCTGAAAATGCTGTGGCTAGTATAGCGACAAGGAGCGCCCAGATAACAGCCGCTGGACAAGATTAAAGACTGTTCTTTTCCCTTTGGTTTTCCGGTTAATGTGTGAATTTGGCAGTATCTGGTATGCAATCAGTGTTACAGCTGCCGGGGAGCCTATTTAGATGCCAGCATTGCATCAAGGTCCACTGACTTCTCCAGGTATCTTTGCTCCGAGGCATTTGTTGTGATGCCAGCCTGATCTGGATGCCCAGGTTATCTGATTGCTGGAGGTGTCCATGAGGAACGACAAGTCTCTTTTCCAGCCTTGGCATTTACAACAGCGGGATCAATTTCTCCATTATCTGAAGAGGATAATTTTTTAGTAATAAATTGTCTAGATGCATTCACAAGTATGGTACAGGTGCAGCCCTTGAGGAACTAGTCTAAAGGATAAGGGATGAGGTCGTGGTGGTGGTGGTGGTGTTGCTACTCTTATTATTACAGTTCTGCATTTTGAGATCAGACAGCCTCCTGGAACAAAGTGTCAGCTGTTGCTCCCGGTTTTGTTGAAAGCAACTGAGCTACACCAAATTTATACCGGTTAAAGATATTATGTTTTATTTGTCTTCGCTCAAATCAGGAATTAGCTGCTGCATTTGCAAATTTTGTCACTCGGCCGGTTTGTCCAGGATGAATCAGGATCTGACATTGTGGGCTTTACAAAAACAGTTCTGCCCCTCTTGCCAAAAAGAATTTAATCTTGCACTGGTTTTTATTGCTTCCTGAAAGTTGTGCTTTGCGATAAAGCAAGTGTAGCCAAAGGCTGTTGCAAAACTGGCAGATTAACCATGTTCGGCTCCCCCTCCATCTGTAACAGGAGGTAGCTGTTCTCCTTTAGACACTGTGGTGCTCACTGTCATATTGCACGCCAGTTCCAGTCCCTTTCCCTAATTAGGCAAAATAATTATAAACGACTTAAGGAAGTAGTGTGAAGCAAGGTGCTGTTTTCAGGTGTTACAGAAGGCTGAAGGTAGGAAATTCTTGGCGTTCCTTAACCACCCCCACACAGGCACTGGCAGCATCGGCTGTGCCTTTTACAACCTCAGAGCTCCATCTCAAGGAGAGTCTTTCAGTTGATTCAGTGGGGACTGGATCAGGCCCCCTGTTCTCTGCCCTTTGGTTCATGCGTGTTCGCACAGACCCTCCGTACTTCCATCCTGCCACCTCCTCGGAGATCACCTGTGTGAGTCTGCAACATGAGCTGGAGATCATGTGTACTGCAGCACTTCCTCTCTTGGCTTAAGCTCGGCTAAGATTCAGTTACCCTTAATCCATGTTTCCAGGATCAGGTAGGTGTGGAAACAATGCAAGGTTATCCTGCACTGAGCTGGTATGGCATGTCGTCTGACTTAAATTCACATCTTCGCTGTCCACATGTTGTATTATTACAAGGATATAAACCAAAAGGGTTTAAAATACCTGCGGCTCCAAAGATTGGCTACACAGCTCCCTTGCAGCTTATTACTGACCAAATCAAGGGATAACGTGCTTTGCTTGTGATCATTCATTGTGCTTTCCCAAGAAAAAACATAATGGTGGGGGCTCGTACTACTCAGAAGTACAAAGAGAGTCTTTAAATCTCTGCAATGGAAAAGGCAGGAATGCGGGTTATTCTTAATAAACAGTTTTGTCAACTTCTCATCCCGCGGTGTTCAGCTTCCTTGTTTCTCTGGGAAAGGAGCTTAACAAAAGAGCTCTGTTTTGAACACACCTACACAAGTAATGATAAAATGGTGCTCGGTTCAGCTCGCCCTCTGTAAACCTCCAGTTCAGCTTTCCTTAAGACGATCCTGTCACAACAGATGTCAAAAGGAAAAGAATGTCCCTTTTCCTTTCTTTTTTTAGCTGATGATGAATGACCTGTGCTTCTGAAATCCATATGGAGAACCTACTGGTGAAATGGTTCTACCTCTCACTTTGTGCCAGTGCTTTTCCATGTCGTAGAACATCAGCCGGTGCTATTTGTTAACTTGTGCTGAAAAAGATCTGACCCTAACAATAATTTTTTACTTTCTACATTTTCCTGTATTGTTTCTTTTCACAGCCTCAGGCATTAGTAGGAGAGTCCTCTTCTGGTGTCTGGTTTACATCTGCAGAGGGCATTTTATTCTATTTACTGACTTAATCAGGACATGCTGTACTGTGAAATTTTCCGTGAGACAAAGCCTTTAAAGATGTGTCATATCCTCCTCTTGCATTTATGCTTTATAGGTAGTCAAGGTTGTCCTGCAGGTTGTCACATTTGGGACTTCAGCAGTAGGCAGGTCCAGTGCTGCTCCTCGTTCTCACAGGAAGTTAGAAACTGCGGAGATGAGTGCTAGAGCAGGGGGAGACAATCCCCTGTGGAAAGCAGAGGGAGGATTAAGGACAAGCCCAAAGGCTGGAGCGAAGGAGAGTCTGTGCAGCATGTTCAGGGTACTTGATCGCTAATCCCCTGCTTTGACTTTCCATTGCACCATTATGTGCTTTAAATAAGTTTGTCGGTGCTTTTTTTCTCCTAAGAGCTGATGGAGGCCTTCCTTAGCATTGGTGACTGAAGCAACCGAAGGCCAGCCGTGCCGAGCCTGGGGACGCACCCAGGCTCACATGCTACAGGGGGACAGCTGGCCGGCTGCAAGGCCCTGGGGGATGTGAAGGATGCACATTGCTGGCACTTGGTTGTCACGTCTCTTCCTGCGTTTTTATCAGCACTGAGGAGAGATCAAAACAGTGTTGTGCGGGCTTCCACCCCCTCATGGTATTTGATTCTTTAGACAACTTTGCCAGCCGTCACTTTAAAATGAAGGGAACCTTTTGAGAAAAGCGCTCCTTCAGCATCCGTAAGAATCACACGCAGCCATCCCACTTGGTGCCTCGTGTGGGATTGCACACGCAGCCCAGCCTGTAAACTGATCCCTGTGAATGGGCCCCCAGGCTTGTCCCCGAAGGGTAAGGCTTCTGGCTGGGAGCTAGCGGGGGAAGACCCCCCACATTCAGTGATAACCCGCTTGTCTGCCCATGCTTCTCACCTTGCAAATATGAGGGGGAGCGTGTTGTGTGAATGTCAGGAATGGTGCATGATTACTGCTTGACTCGCTTGGAAGAGAGAGGAACATAGCAGTGAAACAGAAAGGAGCACGAGCAATTTTAAATGTGGCTATTGGTGTTACTTCACATTCATCTTCCTTGGAACAGCTGGCCTGTTGCTGATGTGCAAAATCCTTCTGCTTTTACCTAGGCGGAGTGAAACTCCAGGCCGACCTCACTCCTGGCATTCAACCAAACTTGCGGAGAACCAACCCGATCCCAGCATGATGCAAATATCTCAGGGTACGCTTGGCACCCCTTGGCATCAGTCGTACCATTCCAGGTAAGCACTACACAGCTGCGGTCCTGCACTGCGTAGGCAGAGATGTAAAGCAGTGTGCTTTTTTGCTTTAGTATCATTTGCCCTGTTTTGACATATCTCCCACGGGGGTAGAAATCAGGGTCCCAAGCTAGCACGCCTCTAAACTGGTCCCCCAGTCCTATGTCATTCCTTGTTTCCAGTGTCGTGCTGGCTTCAGAGAGGCTCTGCCTCATGCCCAGGGATGTGTCTTGATGGTACTGACTACAAGATCAGGGCCTAAATCTAGAGTACAGGAGTGAAGGAAAGGGACAAAAGATGTGGTGGAAAATTGTTACCAGACGCCTCAATACAACTGGACAGGTTTACAAACAGCCAGGGTTAGGATTAGAGTTTGGAACGCTTTGGTTCCTGTTTGGTTACCCAGATAAAGCGGCCATGTTTTCCTCCTTTAAGTGCTCTGTGAGGTGATTAACAGCTAGGAAATCAATTGCTTTAAAAATCCCTCTTCCTATGAAGGTGGGAGCCCACTGTCAAGACACTAATGCAGCTTTCTGTTGATCTGGATGCAGGAGCTGGAGTCCTGCTCTGCATCCTGCGGACTGCCCCCATGTAGAAATGCAGCATGGCTGTTTCCCCAGCAAAGGAAAATAAATCCAAAGGCAAAATTAGCCTACAAAAAAAAGGAAGAAAAGGGTGTAGGCAGCAGGGCATCTGCCCATCAGCATAACTGGTCTGCTTTCAGGGGTAGCTGACAATAGTGCATCGCCGACGATACTCCCAGGGTGAGTTCAGCAAGGGATTTCCTGGTTTGGGCAGTCGTTTTCTGCAGGGGTCAGCTTTATCATAACTGTATGTGCATGGCTGTTTCTCTAAGAAGTTAGTGCAGTGGTTTATCAGTCCCCAAAAGACTAAACTAGTAACCTTAGTGCTATGAAAAGAAGGTGGTATGAAGCGCCTCTGGTTTTGGCTGTGGACCATAGCTGAGGGAGATTGGAAGCAGTGATGTGGTCCCAGTGAGTTGGGGCTGTTTCTGTGAGGCCATGCAGTGTGGTGAGAGCTGCCTAGGGCAGACATACCCCTCAGCTACCTTGAGCAGTCCCAAAAGGTTCTTGGTGGTAAGCACTGGGGCAGCTTGAGAGGGGACAAGTTTAAATTCTGCTGTTGGAGGATTTTCCCTGGCAAGGCTGAAGGGTCTCAGGGAGCAGGAAACTCTCCTTATAGCCACTGGGATTTAAGCATCATTTCTTCTACAGGCAAGACTGAGCCTTGGCAGAGGGGTGGGAAAAGAAAACAGAGCATTAAAAAAAAGTGAGGAGATGGTTGCAGAAAAAATATATGTTCGTCTCTGGCCTTCGGCACAGATCATGCTGTAGCATGTTCATTTCCCACGGAGGGGCTGTGCTTCCCAGCCACAGGCCTTTGGCAGCGCGGCTGTCTCCTGAGTGCTTGAACAGGAGCACGGGGAACATCTAGTGGCCAGCTGGCCAGGGCTGCACTGGGCAATGCCAGGGAGATATTTATTTCAAACTAAACTAGAGTGGTGCATTTAAATGAGTAAACCAACTTTATCCTGAGATTTGCCATATCTTTTTCTGCCTGCCTCTGTGTTCCTCTGCATCTCTCTGCAGAGCTGCTGCTTTCTCCCCTCGCAGGCAGGCTTCCTTCTGCCTTTCCTCGTCCTTAGCAGCCTTCTCCCCGCTGTCTGTCCTTTGAGCTTGTGGCTGTTAACCCAGCAGGGTGGAAGTGACTGCGGCTGGGATAGGATCTGGAGCAAGTTTTAGGGTCTCCAGCAGACACTTGTTAGGGAGGGGGCTGTTACCAAACGCACGGGCTGCCTCCTTGACTCCCAGGGTTGCTGTGCATCCCCAGCTCCCCTGTTGCATGGAGCAGGTTTGGTTTTGTTATCCCAGTGGAGAAAGCAGAAATGGAGCTTGTCTTTCCCTGTGCCAGCTGAGGCTGCAGCTTGCACCCTGGCAAACCCAGGCTCCTCTCCAGTCCTGCTTCAGCTCTGAGCCTTGCCTTGCCGCCCTTCGTGTGGGACAGCAGTCTTTCCTTACCTGCTCCTTTCCTGTGGCTCTGCCAGGACAGCACATGTGGCTGCACAGGGAACTACAGAAAGTGATATCTAAGTGAGGGGAGCTGGGAACAGAGGGAAGGAAAGTGAAATCCTCAGGCTACGCTCCCCAGTCCTCAGTGTATTTGCTTTAGTCTGGGAAGAGAGATTAGCCAGGGGAAACTCCACATAAATTTTGATATCCCCATGTGACGTGTCAAAAGAACTGTGGCTGACACAAGGAGCTCCCTTCCCACTGACAGAAAGATCTCTGAATATCCTTTTTGAACACATCTCTGGCAGCCATGAGTCCTCTTTTGACCCACATGTATCTCGGAGCAGGTGCCAAGGTGTACCTGCACCTGCTGAGCTACGTGGGGAGGCAGCTGTGAAGACTTCCTGGGGCATCCTCAAACCGTTTCTATTGTTGCACCCCCACTTGCCTCCATGCACAAACACATGCATCTCTTCTCTGTCTTGTCAGTTTAGTTTTCTCGCAGCAAACAAACTATCCTTGGGACAGCTGAATTTCCAGGAAGCCTGCCAGGGCATAGCCTTCATCTCCATAAAAAGAAATGAAATGGGAAAAAAAGAAAGAGATTAGATTCCCCCCAGAATGCCTCTTGTGCTTCTCTCTTCCTCCTCTGTGGCGTCGGTGCTCATTCAGCTTTCCAAGTGCTTTGGATGGGTTTGATGGGTGGAGTTGATCCTCCCTGGCTCCAGAGATGCACTGTCTTTCTGTCTGCATTTCCCTCCCACCCTTCTGTGGTAAATAACAGCCATGTGTTGCAATGTCAAGCAGTTCCTCTTTGTGAACTGGGATGACTGCAAACAGGGGATGGAGTAAGGCCCAAATATGGGTTTTCATCTGCACTTCTCAAAACTAAACATCTTGCTTCTGAGCTCACTTATAAGTTGTTGCGCCTCTCCTCTGCTGACAGTGGGTTTTTACTCTTCTCTCGCTCTTCCCCAGCTCCTCAACCAGTGATCTCTCTGGCTACGAGCATGGCTATCTGAGGAGAAGTCCTGACCAGTACAGTTCCCGGGGCAGCATGGAGAGCTTGGACCACTCCTCCCCTGGCTACCACCCTTGTCACCTGTCCCCGGCCAAATCTACCAACAGCATCGACCAGCTCTCCCACCTCCACAGCAAGAGAGACTCTGCCTACAGCTCCTTCTCTACCAACTCTAGCATCCCCGAGTATCCCGCTCCTCCATTCAGCAAGGAGCACTTCTGCTCCACAGACAGCATGCAGTCCCGCGGCGGCCTGCAGGAGGGGATGAGGCAAGCTGACATCAGGTACGTCAAGACAGTCTACGATGCCCAGCGAGGGATCTCCGAAGAGTATGAGGTGAAGTCCTCTGCCTTGCTACCAAGCTGCGAGGCCCGGGCCTCGCTGGACAGTCACGGCCACAGCAGACTTCATGGCTTCAGCCGGCACAACGCAGCTCCCTCCTGGGCGCAGCCAGGCCAGGGCTCCTCAGACAGCAAGAGCCAGCTCCACAAGGGACCTCCCTTGCCTCCCACTCGCAGCGACAGCTATGCAGCCATCAGGCATCACGAGAGGCCCAGCTCATGCGCTGGCCTTGATTTGAACAAGCCTGGTCGAACCCAGCCGAAAGGGGCCTGGCCTCCACTTGTCAGCACCCTATCCCAGGGACCGCTGCTGAAAACCCCTTTTGGAGAAGGGCATCTGCACACCGTGGTGGAGAAGAGCCCGGAGAGCAGCCCCACCATGAAGCCCAAGCAGAGCTATTCCCAGCCAGCCCAGCCGGGGCAGCCCCTGCTGCCTACTGGTGTCTACCCAGTACCTTCCCCAGAGCCGCACTACGCCCAGGTGCCCCAGCCTTCTGCAAGCAATAATGGGATGCTTTATCCAGCTCTGGCCAAAGAAAGTGGGTACTCTCCACCTCTTCCAGTCTCTTACGACAAGGCCGTAGCCAGCAGCACCCTGGGCTTTGATGAGAATGGAAACCAAAGCACTACAAACCGATCAACCATCTTCTACCAGCCCCCAGCAACTGAGAGAAAGCACGGCGACACAGCAAAACTTCTCCAGCAAAAGCCCCCTAGCACAGCAGGCCCAGAAGCCTGCCTGACCACGTCGAGAAAGGAGGAGTTGTTACCCCCTTACAAGGTAGCACACAGCAACCGAGAGACCACAAGTACTGCACAGGCCTCCAAACACAGTTTTCAAGCCCTGCAGCCCCAACTGAGGGATGCCAGTGAGAGAAAAGCCCCTTACCAACCCAAAGAGGACTGGATGGCTGAATCCCAGGAGGACAAAAATGGCAACGTGCAGATAAACAAGAGAAATGCTGCTGCTCACCACCAGTGGGGTCACAGCAAGGCCAAGCAGTATGGCTTCTCCTCCTTGCAGAACATCCCAGAGAGCTCCAGGAGGCAAAGCAGCTCCGAGCCAAAAGAGATGACACTAGACGAGGGTTATTCCAACACCAAACTGTCCTTCTTGAACAGCAGCAGTAAAGAGGAGAAGGATCACAGGGGACAGGGGCACAAACAGTGGAGCGATGTGGACCCACAGGCCTTTGCGAGGCAGGAGGAGGAGAGCACGAGCGTGTCTCCGTTCCATGCTGCCGAGCCAAAGCGCGAAGAGCCCCCTTCTCTGCAGCACCCAGAGACCTCTGATTTTGGGAGGAGCCGGCTCAGCTCTAGCAGCACCCAAAGCTTTCCCTGTGGCAAACCAGACGCTGGCAAACCCCGCTGCTCGGTGCTGGAGAAGGTCAGCAAGTTTGAGCAGCGAGAGCAAAACACTCACCGGCCCCAGAGTGCTGGTGTTCCCAGCTTCGGCCAGCACTACGGGCCGAGCAGGACGAGCCAGCCCTCCAGTGCGAGGTGCTCTCTGCACAGCCTGGAGGACATGCGGAGCAAGCTCCATGAGCCCAGCCAGCAGCCCAGTGAGCCGGGCAGGGTCTCCAGCCCCTCCATCAGGAATGGGAAGCTGGAAGAGGCTGACTGGCGCCCAATAGAACTGCAGATGGTGGCTTCGGCAAAGCAGGCAAGACCCAGCGAATATTACACCCTGTGCCCTGAAAATGAGGTGCAAATAAGGTCAGCTCAGCTACCGAGGAGTAAAAGCACGTTCCAGCTGGGAGGTGAGCTTGAGAAGGAGATCCTCTGGAAGGATAACATCCAGGATGCCCACGGATCACAGCTGGACACACCATTTAACAGGGCCTACAGGAACAGCATTAAAGATGCTCAGTCCAGGGTGCTGAGAGCCACGTCCTTCCGTCGCATCAGCCCCCCGTTCGGGAGCACACCCAAGAGGACGACCCAGAGGCCTGCTTCAGCCCACGTAGGCATAAGGAGCATGGCGGCGTCTCCCCACACCCCGAAGGAGAGGCACAGCGTCACACCAACAGAAGGCAGCCTCTCCGCCATGGACTACACCAAGACACAGCATATCTCGCGCATCGGGGGCCGAAAGCGGCTGACAGCAGAGCAGAAGAAGCGGTCTTACTCAGAGCCAGAGAAGATGAATGAGGTGGGCATCTCTGATGGGGAGCCATCGCCATTCTCCTTCCAGAAGAAAGGCATCCATTTCATCTTCCCGGAGAATACGGTGGCTGACCGGCGTAAGATCTTCGAAAGGGACAGCAAAGCTTCTTCCACAGCTAGCCTCTCCAAGCCAGAGCTCAAGCAACTCCAGCAGAACGCCCTTGCCGACTATATTGAGCGCAAAACAGGGAGACGGCCATCCTCGCAAGATGTTGGATTGCTGAGGGAGCGCTCCCACAGTTCCTACCTTCAGGCAGGTGGCCCAGACAGCCAGAGCCTTTCCTCCGCCTCCAGCATGAATTCTCTCCAGGACCAGAACCTTTACCGCCGGAGAGAGTCCGTAGAGCGGATATCCAAGACAGGGCGGATATCTTCTACCCTTCCTCCTGGGCTGATGAGCTGCTTTGACATGAGTGGAGATGAGAAGAAAGGGCACCAGGACAGCTCGGTCACGAGCCGACTGAAAACAGAGAGGTGCCGGGATTACAGAGCCAAAATGGAGCTCACCAAAGGCACGCAGACAGACCCTCTGGGCATGCAGGGCCAGCCTTGCTACAGGAAGCAGGTCTTTGAAACACCTTCCACCACCAGGAAATCTGGGAAATCAGTGTCTGTGGAAGACTTGCTCGATAGGTACGACAATCAGACAGTCCCTGTGCATACACGCTCCAGATCGTCTCCCACAGCGGATAAGAAACACCAGGTATGTGGAAACCAGATCTCAGTGCAGGCAAGCAGGGCTCTATGAACCAGGGAAAGATGTTGGAAGATGGGCTGATGTTCAGTCATGGCAATTACTTCGTTGGTTAGAGAGAAGTCAAACGCATGTTGAGATAGAGACAGTTTATTGTGTTTAAATCACCAGGATGCTGTTTTAAATGCTTGCTGGTAAGGCACTGCTTCTGTTTAGCTTTCTTACTGCTGGGGCTACTTCAGGGATTTCAGAGATGCTGGGATTTCAGCACATATGCTGGTAGCGTGCGTGTGTTCTTGCTGCTCCTGACATCCCATCTGAGGTGTCCTGTTCTTACCTGCCAGCATCACCGGAGAAGCACGATCGCCTTTCTGGTGGGGTCTACCGTTAAGATGGTGATACGCTGCTGCTGCTGTTCTGCCTTAGCCCACTTTCCTGGTGCAAAGTAAAGATTAAAAGCTGCTTGAAATTGCCCTGGCTCCCACTGCGCCTGACAGTGCTGGGAAATGCTCGGTGGAGGCACTGCCAAGTAACCGTTATGTTTTGCCTCCAGCCCTGGAGGGAAACATTGCAGAGAAAACTTAGCGGAGACCCTGGCCGCTCTTTCCATGTCCCCTGCTTGGCAGTTGGGAACATTGCACTGATGTCACAAACAGGGAATTCGACTGACTCTGATGATGGTAAAGAGTAGAAACAGGCTAACTTCTTAAAGAACGACTGCCCAGGCCACGTCTTCAGCTGGCCAAAATCTGTTCAGACCTATTTAGGTAACTGCAACTGGTTGAGCTGCACAGATTTTCAGCGCTGGTGGGTCTGCTGCCCCATCCCCGTTTCCACACCAGGCTCCATTCATCACGGGGAGAGGGAGGAAACAACCAAAATGTAGGGACAGGCTCCTCGCTCCAAATAGTCTGAGTGTTCGGACAGTCTTGCATATTTACGGGGCAGCTGAGATCCAGGACATCTCCTTCTGCTCTTGCACTTGCTGCTGGCCCAGAACAGATTATCTAGGTGCCACAAAGTGGTACTGAGTTAAGTAACGTAAAGGAGGCTCTGGGCAGCGTCTCGGAAACAGGCCAAACCGGGGTGCAGAGGAAGGAGCCGTCCTCCCAAACTCATTGTGTGCTTCATTCTAAATGTCCTCCCTCGACAGACCTCGATCCCACGCTACATTTTTAAATAGAATATAAAAAGCAGCTTGTGCATATCAAGTGACTGGAATGCATTTCCATAACCAGTGCTGCCTCATCCCATCATCAGTATTTTTCCACACCAGGAAGGCATCAGGCTCACCTGTGCACTTTTGTCACACTTGCCGATCACGAAGCTTTGCGTTCAGTACGAGGACGGTCCTTAAGAAAGTTAGGGCGAAGGCTAAGCTACAATTCTTTCTCTGCTTCCCGGAACAGTCAGAGCAGCAACAAAAACAGGCATCCAGAAAAAGAAAAATCACTAAAATGTACTTTTAAATGACAAGTCGGACAACGAGCAGCCCTAGTTCATTTTTACCCAGCCCCCTCTCTTGGGCAGGGGATATACAGGGTAGTTCCCCCTTGTTGGCTTATTTTTAATCTTGCATACGTTCAGCAGCCAAACCAGAGTTTCTGCCTGATGGAAGCTGACTCAAGGAAGATGATGAACAGCAGTGCAGACCTGCTCACAGGGTCTTAGTTCAAGTGTAGAACTGGGGAGAGCCCTTACTGCTGTTGCCCAGCGTGATTTAACTGTATCCTCTTCTGAAATGAGGATTTAGGCCCATAGGCAGCAAGGCACTTGTGAAAATCCTGTTCTTAAATCGTAATTCAAGAAAGCATGTTTGACTTCAAATATATACACCAGTCCATAAGTGTCTGTTTGAAAGGGAAGCATATGTTTAAGTGCTCTCTTAACTAGGTTTGTTTCTGATCTGCCTCCAATACAAAACCACAGCTATAAAAGTGGGGGACAAAGCCAAATGAACAGGGAGATATTTTTTTTTTGCCCTTTTCAGACTTTTTGTGGGAAATGTTTATTTCCAGTTTAGCAGCAGACTTCTGTGCCTCGCTCTGTGTTTTTCAGGGCATTGTGTACAGCATCTAACGTTCCTTTCAGGCTGCATATAAATCACATTGCAATGTCACTGTAGGGATTTGTTTAAAGATATAAAGAAATTGATAGCCATGTGGAATTATTAGCTCTCAGGCTTCAGAATGCATTCTCAGCCTGCCTTCCTCTGCTTTTTTAGTCTGTCTCAGCTGCATATTTCCCAGCTCCTAGACTCCTAAATCAAGATCTGCACTTACCCTCCCTCTGCAGCAACACTGACCAAAAAAGTCAATTACTAAGGGTAGGGGGAAGGGGGACACTGAAATGCTCTCTGCTGGAAAGATTGTACGGGAGAAAATACCAACCTCTTCAAAAGCAGGCTTAGCATTTGCTTTCATGTCTCATAATAGTCTGGTGTCCTATGGTAGGAGTTCTAGGGCAGAGAGTCACATTCACAGATGTATTTCAGCTGCAAAATTTCTCTGGTTTTAGCTGACATAAATACCTAAAAAGGAGGTCATTCCTGCACTTTGGTTTTCAAAAGAACCAAGTGCCGGATTTTGTGATGTTTTTCAGCACCTCTGCCTGTGGCTGGAGTTTCCAACCTTTGTGGCATTCAGCACCTCTGCAGCCTTTCAGCCCTGTTTTGGCACTGGGCTTGGGCGCAGATTATTCACTGTTTAGCTTCCCCGGTTAAGGCTGCTTCAGTGATGTCTCAGCTTCTTGCTTGCATGTAAAACAGAGGTGAACGCCCAGGTCCCACTGATACCGATGAGCATGTCTTTAGAAGAGGCAAGGACTTGTTGAGGGGTTTTTAAAAACCATTTCTCTGAACGAGTCTGCCTGTTGGTCCACATCCTGAAAAAGGCAGACAGGTCCTCTAAGCCGGGATAGGGTGCTGGAGGGTGCTATGCCATGCTAGAGTTTTCCTCCCACCTGTATATGGCACATGCTGTGCTCTCTTCTTACTAGGAAGCATCGGTGTTTTGTTATTTTGTTTTGCTTTCTGCTCGCTGCTAATACTGCCTTTGCACTCCAGGACCTGCTGAGAAGGGAAAGCAGTGAATTTGGCCCCATGGTGAGAGACCCTTTCTATGTGGTCAGCGCAGGAGCCAGGTGGGTATATGTTAATGTCCCCTTTGTCGCTGCAGGATCGGCTCTTGCCATCCTGCTGCCAGCAGCAGTTATCATGTGTTGTCTATGTAAACGGATGGATTGTGACAAACTAGAGAAAACATCTGCACAGACACAGCAGAGTTAGGAGGAGTAAGTTGCTGTGAGCTTTTTTTTTTTTCACTGTAGACATTAATTCACTATCAAGTCCTCTTGTCATCGTGGAGCATGTTTCTGCAGCAAATTTCCAATTACATACTTTCCAAAATGTGTTTGATCTACTGTTAGAACTCACATCCAGATGCTATCATAACTGAAGAATTCTAAAGGAAAAAATACCTTGATATCCAACTCTCTCTGGTTTTCTCCGGCCCAGAGTGCTGCCTCCCCAAAAGCAAGTGAACATTTGCGTGGACTAAACCCAGGAGATTTCATTTATCTTGCTGAACTGGGAGCTTGTATTTAGGCTGCTTTCCTTTGTGAAGGCAGGATATTTTGCTCAGCAACAGGGGCAAGAGAAATGTTTTTAAAAATAGAAAAGTGTAATCATAAAACTCATAATATTAGGACTTATGTAACTATCCACTTAGCAGTGGATTTTTTGGAAGTTAACTAGAACTGAAGTTGATCTTGCTGTGTTTACATTTAAATAATAAATAGATGCTTGCCCTAAGCTCTGAGTGCCCAAACAGCTAACTCATATTGCAGTAAAAAAACATGAAGAGGGACTAGAAGAATTATTCACAAAGGAGCTCTGTTTCTCACAAACTTGCAGTAAATGTCATCCCACTCTGTTGCCGCGGTGGGAGTTAACACTGCTGTCTCCAAAGGTTTCACTATGCAGCTCTGGGTCAAGGAGTGACAGCTGGAAGTAGAGGAAGGCTCCTAGTCTAGCTGGATCTTACTTCTGACTGGCTGGCCATTTTTGCCCCTAAGAAGACACAAATGTTGTTTCAGAGGGACTCAATCTGCCTTCAGGCACATCCTTTTAATGATTATTTAAAACACAACCGTTTATTTTGATTAGGAATAACTGCTTCATTTTTTTTCCTAAGAGAACAATACAGCTGTTTTAGTTCATCCTGCCTCCCCCTTTCTTCTAGAGATGGCATTTCATCATTCTTCTCAGTAACTACTTGCTGCTTCCTATTTTTTTTTCCCCCCAACCTATTTTCCAAGTAACAGGATTGAACAGCCAGACTGAAAACAAGTTTACTGGGGCACGAAATGTAGGTTTCTCATTTTTATGCTTCACTGCACAAAGATTATTGGTATTAACTTAACAGTTTTATGATGTTTCTGCTGCGTAGGCATCCTGCCTGCTCTGCTTTCCCTTCTTGATCAGAACTGGATTTCCCAAAAGATAGAACGAAAGGATGGGAGAAGACAGGAGAAAGCCCTTGGCTCTGAGGACACAGGGTCCCACTACACAGGCTGCAAATTGCTCCCTACGAGCCTCAGCTGCTGAGTGATTTTTCTTGTGTTACTGCACCTGAAATGACCTGAAAGAGAATGGGCATGAGTTTTGGAAGCCATAGGGCTCCGGCCATGCACTGCTGAAGCTGGCAGAACATTTAACTCTCAGTGAGAATGAGATCTGAATCCTCTGCAGACTGAAAGGGACAGGTAGACCAGGACCTTACCCACATGCCAACGATTCACAGAAGGAGTTCCACTATTAGAATGCCGTTGAACATTCCCCTGCCCCAGGGTGAGTACTTCACCGTCTGGGTCATACGGGATTATTGTAGCATCTTTAGTACATCCCTTAAGAGATGGAGTCTTTGTCTGTCCTGTGATTGCCAGCCCAAAAGAGCTAGTTTTCTAGCCAGTCCTCTCACATTTAACAATCACCATCCTATCGCTGTCTGCAGCACACTCCATGCATGGGCCCTTCAGGGAAGGCAATAGCAGGCAGCAGGAATTACGCTTCTAGATATCCTTTGGAAACAGCTGCTTAATGTGCTGGAGAGGAGATGGGACCATCCCATCCCACCTGTCTTGCTCAAGGAGAAAAACTGTCAAATGGTGAAATTACGGAAACCCTAGTCAGCAATTGCTTGGTCTGGTCACACTTGCTCAGTGGCTCACGCTCCGTGCTCTTACGCTGCTCCCCAGGTGTCATACAATAGCTGTCTCATAAGCACTGTTGGGAATGGTTGTTGCTCCACCAATTTTAGAATCCACAATTGCTTCCACAGTAGGAGAGATCTTTCAATTAGAGAATTACCATCTGGCACTTCCGACAAACACTGAGCATCTGAAAAAAATACACATTGCTACTGTCCAGGAACCACAGACAATACCAAGAGCAGTCTGTCTGGGAAGTTTCCCTACCCCCAGGCAAAGGCTGCCAAATGCTATTCTCGGTTACACCAGAATAAAGCCAGAACGACCCATGTCTTTGACAGAGTTATTCTTAATTTGGACCAGTACCTCTGAGAGCAAATTTGGGGCCCAAGTCTCAAACATCACCGACTGGCAGTGTTGCATTATTTGAACAATGCATCTCAAGAACAGAAAATATATTGGCAGTAGAGCTTTATTGTATTTTATGGTTTTATGGTATGGCCTCATGGTTTTAGGCCATCTTCTCTTGCATTTGCTAGTGCTATTATTACTGCTCATTTTGTTTCCCAGCTAAGCAGCCATACAGGCAAGTAGGTTTGGCTATGTATTCTGAGCAGGATCTGCACTTCAAAGGCCCAACACTGTTTTTCAAACTCACATGAGAACATCTTAAAAGATCTGGAAGGAATAATTTAATCTGCTGGCTTTGCAGCCCTAACATCCGTTTGCAGTTGAAGTGTATTGGCTTTGGTTTTTGTAACACCTGCCTAGCTGAGTGGAGCTCTTTTTTCTAACAGGATTCCAAGGCTGTAAGAGCTTTTTTTTATTTTTCTCCACAGTCAAAATAGTGCATTTTTTGGCCTCAGAGACAGTTGAATCATTTTGATGGCACCTTTCCAAACGGAGCAGATAATGTTATGGGAATTTTTGGCCCATAAAGCTGAAAATCTTAAAATTATCGGTGATTGAGAATGGTATTTGATGGTAGATAACGTCAAGTAATCTTTCTTGCATCACTCATTACTAGCCCCACCTGTAACAAACAAACTTCAAAGCAAAGCTGGAAAGGAAGGCAGGCACTTAGGTTTTCCTAACATTTTTTCTATTAAGTTATTGCCGTGATGCTTGCTACATGTGTGCACATGGGTGTGTGATCTAGCACACACTGAAAATGACGGGAGATGGTGAGTAGGAATGGATCTGGCTCTGTGTCCCTAGCATTAGTAGACTGGATTGTACTACCAGTTTCCAAGCGCAACGGCACCTCACCTAGGTCAGCAGGCACTGACCCAGGCTTCCGATGTGGCTGCATAATTTGCTCACTAAGGAGGTGCACAATAGCTTTTCTTGCTCATTGATTAATTATTAATCTTATCGTGGTCTGTCTCTTGGTTTTTAGGTCCTTCAGCAAGAAAGAAAGAAACCACTCAGAAAAAATGTTCACAAGTTATTATCCCTATCGTCACCACAGCAGCGAGGTTGTCACCGGGTCTGCCACACTGACCGAGAGCCACAAGCTCTCAGAACTTTCCAGGCCAGATAGCAGGACTTCTGCATTTGTCCCATCCCCAACAGAGGCAAGGAGTCACTACCCTGAGCAAAAGCAAGGCTTCAAACCCCTGTTCCTTAATCTTACTCCTTCTGGATCTGGCCAGTCCTCCCCTAATACGCACACCCAGACTCCCTCAGACTTCCAGAGTGCAGGTGATGGCCAGGCTCTGAGACAGCACCATGCCAAACGAGGTGCTGTTCCCCCTGAGGGCAATGGTAACATTCAGGCACAGTCTTTGGATGCTGTCCAGGATAGATCCCCTGAGACTCCCACGGAAGAAATGATGTGGAGAAGGAAAGCTGGGCTGCTTCACAGATCCCTCCCATCCAAAGTGGTGTGGGGTCATTCAGTCAGAGACAATGGCCACCCACGGGCTATGGTGTCTCCTCCAGCAGCTGGACCAAAGTTCTTCCAGAGGTGGCAGTCCCTGCCGACACAGAGCAGCTCTTCTTCTGACCCAGAGATTCCTTCTCCCCAGGGGACAACCCATCTCCGGATCTCAGAGGCAGGCCTGCAGCTCACGCCTTCATCATTGCTGCAGGACGATGAAGACGATGAGGTGTTTGTCATGCCTTCCCAGCCCGGTGTCGTTGCTCCACCCTTCTCACCCCCACTGCCATCCCATCCTCTTCCTGAGCTAAGCTCTTGCACTTCTGCAAACAGCACAGAGGAATTCCCACCTCCTCCCCCACCGGCGGTGCTTGAGGGGAATGGGGCAGCTGGAGACAAATCCACCAGGCTCACAGAGGAGGCCAAAGAGAGGTAAGGGAGGGCTGTAACGCAGTGTCTCAGGCATTGTAGGGCCATATACAGTAAGATATGCGGGGCTCCAGACAAATGTGACTGACCTCCACAGCTCTGCGTGCCGCAATGACCCACCCACAGCTGCTAGCTGAGCGAAGAGCTTGCAGAGGAGTGTACACGTTATAATGGGAAAGGGATAGACAGACAGACAGACTCACTGCCGCTAGGCTTTTCTGGCTGCCAAGAGCATTGTCAAATGATGTGGCCAGGGCAGGGCACAAAGCAAGAAGACAAAAAGCTTTGCAGCCCATCAGCAGATGCACTGACAGGTGCTTGGTAAGCGAGGCAAAGGGTGCTATGGGTGAGAAACTATCCTGGTCTCGTTCTCCCTGCAGTTACCTTAGGGATTTCAGTGGAGTTGCTTCTCGCTCACTCCAGCATGAAGAGTTAAAATGGCTGCTGACTCCTTCCAGTTACTGGTTTTTGAGTGAGAACTATGAAAATCCATGCCGGTTTTTCCAAACAGTTAAGAGTTTCCCAGAATACATTTTAGACCTGGCACAAAATAATGCTGTTATGAAACAGTGACCATCTGCCAAGAAGTGACAACACAAATATGTCACAGTAACACTGTATAGTGATTTTTTTCCTGAAGAATAGGACTTCAGGCTAGGTGCCCAGCTGGTTTAACTCAGCACAGCTTCCCTTGCTCCCAAGGAGCTGCTCTGATTTCCATCTGGGAAGAATCTGGCCAGGGCTGTGGTAGTGATGGGCTTATCCAACATGAAAAGAACAAATGAGAATAGGCTGCTCAGGATGGTACTGCCAGGTGGTGAGACTCAATGTCCCTGGCTGAAAACGAACTGGCTTGTCACTCACTAGTTCCCTCTGTGTTGGAATGACAAAACAGCAGTGTCCAGGTTGTGGGGAGAATATGCTTCTGGTGCCAGCAGCTTCATACTGGGGGCTTTTCCATGTTAAAGTGAGGAATAAGAGGCAAAAATAAGTGAGAGAGAAGGAAAACTACTTGTTGTAGGCCTTCACCATGTGTTCACAATGGTCCTGTGTGGTAAGTTTATCTTCATCTCACAGAATGTTTCTGTCTATAGCATCTCCAAAAGCTTCCCCAAAGCCATGGCTGAGAGGGAGATAACAGGGTTGGGCACCAGTATCGACGAAAATAATTGGCCCCTCTCACCACCTGCATCAAAGAGGACTAGCTCTCCATCTGCTGTGGATAAGCAGCACCAGTTACCTGCTTCTTCTGAAGGGCCACAAAGTGCTGAAACACAGCCCATAACTCAACCTGAAGGCAACCACAGAGAGCCAGCGGTCATCACCGAAGAGGCAGAAAATGGCAACCTGGACTCTGGGACACTCAGCGCAGCACCTCCAGTAAAGACAAAGAAAAAGACCCCAGAGGATATTAAGTCAGAGGCTCTAGCGAAAGAAATTGTGCATAAAGACAAGTCTCTGGCTGATATCCTGGATCCAGATTCCAAAATGAAGACGACCATGGACTTAATGGAAGGGCTTTTCCCCAGTGGAACCAGCTTGCTGAAGGAGAACAACATGAAAAGGAAGATGACGCAGAAGAAAGCTAGCAGGACAGCAGTCAAAGATGACACGTAAGCACTTCTAGTTTGGGTGGTGGGCCAATGTCACAGCAGAACTCACTGCTTGCTTGCTTTTAAGGACAAGCCTGTGCTGAATTTTTCTGCATCTGTATAGGTGGATGCTGGCAGGGAATGAGTTTCTCTGTTCCCAGGCGTGAGGAGCTTACCCCTCTGGGCTGTGTAGAAAATGATGGTGAGCTTGGGCAGGAAACAAACCACCTCTGGAGATGTTACCTGATTTTGCTCTCTTAACCTTTGTAATCTGAAGCAATTCAGTCCAAAGCACAGTAACAGAGATAAGAGAGTAAAATCAGGACCAAAACAGTGATGGGCAGAAGGATAATGAAGGGCCAAATTTTGGAAGGAGGGATGTGGGCACCTACTTATTACAGGGGGATGCAAAGATCAGCCCAAGTCCTCCAGTGTGTTTTTTTTAAGATGGAGACCCCCAAGTGACACCTTGAATAGAAATATAGAAATAAGTTGTAATGCACCGTGCCAGATAAGACGGTCAGTCTAGCCATCAGCAGCTGAGCTGTGCTGATTTACCTTCAGCAAGGATCTGATCCCATATAGAGTTGTTAACCAGTCAACATTTAAAGAGAGCAGCTTCTGCACCCTCTGATGGCAGGAATCAGTCATTTCCTTTGTGGTTAATAACACTGGGAAGGTACCAAAGAAGGAGTGCTGGAAAACCATGGATCTAGGCATGGGAAAAAGCCAGGCTCAGACTGAACTCCTCCTTTTTCTTCACTGTGGTGTAGGAGAGACGAAAAGGAAGCTCCAGTAACCCTGGTCACCTGTCCTGCTTATTACAATGTTTCAGCACCCAAAGCAGAACTGCTGAATAAAATCAAGGACTTGCCAGAAGAAGTAGGTGAGGAAGAGGAGCTGCTGGACATCAATGAGAAGAAGGTAAATTAAGCACATACCACCAATTTCTGCTTACATTCCTGAAATAATAATAAGCCCTAAAGTAAAGTGCATTTCTATTTGATGTCAGCTTTTGGCAGTCCCAAGCTGCGTGGGGGCTGGGTGCATTTAGGCCACCTGTGAAGCTTCATTAGGGTGACCCAGATTGGATGGAGAGAGCTAATCTGAGTACTCGCTGCAAATTTGAGTACAAATCTTGCACAACCCTGAGGCGGGCCTGTATTACGCCAAATGCTGAGCATGCATACAGGTTGTAAGAGGCAGTCCCCAGTCCCTGTCCTGTAGCAAGGAAGAAAAAGAGAGGTGAAGTGACTGGAGTGAGGGCAGCTCAGGTTAGAAACAAGAACAGAGTCCAGCTAGTGATTGCACTGTCTGAGTGCATGAGGTTTCACCCTAAGATTTTCCCTTTCAGAGAAGCCAATTTACCCATTTTACCTGCTGTCTGCACTCTTTGCCTCCAAAGAAACATTGGTTACTCTTTTTCCCCCACACTTCATCATTTCACTGACCTGCTGAAAGCCACGTGCACCCCGGCAGCTCAGTCAGCGCAACCTCAATGTGATGACCTGGGTGGGAGGAGAGCAGGAAAGAAGAGGAAACATTTTCCTCTCTTATTGCGGCTACGTTTCACTGGGGAATGGCCCCTGCAGTTCTTGCTTAGGCTTGGGTGCTTTGCCTTCCAGGGCTTTTGCAGGGCCTTCTAATTTGTCCCTGTGGATGTCTCATATTGGTTACCTGCTAATTACAGGCATGTTGCGAAGCTCACAAATCCCAAGGAGCCACAAGCAGGTACTTGCCTGTCTGTGCCTCCCTCACACACCTACTGCCTTCGTGTCAAAAGAGGCTGTGCCTGCCTGTCTGTAAATTTAAAACATCCTACATGGCACTGGACTGAGTAGCACAGCCTATATTTCAAGCTGTTTGTACAACAGCAGAGTTTAGACATACAAATATTTGTGCAAGTCCCATATGCTGTAAATATAGTACTTAATTTTTTCCTGCACTGAAATCAGGCATGGATTTAAAGAAAGGCTCCCAAGCTCAGCCTCTCTCTCTCAAAGTGCAGAGAATTCACGTGTCTCTGGCAGAACTCCACATTTTCTCTCTGAGTCCTCATCCCCATGCCAAGTGTAAAAAAGCAAAGAGAAGATGTGAGGCTGGGTGGTGTTTGCGAGTATGCAGCCCTGACTTGGAGAGCTCACCTCTCTTTTTCATATTGCCTTACTGTTCCTGTTCTCAGCTTTTCTCTGCTAAGTAAACTCTGCTCCCTGCCAGGCTTTACTACAATGGCAGCTAGAACGGGGCCTCCATCAAAGTGCTCTGCAACACAAATTATGACTACTAATAAGTGAGTAGATTAGCCCTGTTTTGTGGAGCATTTGAGGTGCGGATAGGACCCTGTCAAGTCTTTAGGAGCTGTCATACCATGCCACTGGAATGGGTCAGAGACACTCACTGTGCCTGCCATCTCTTATCTCTGTGGTCCTACACAGATTCTGGGTAGCAAGTCTACACAGATAGATCATGCATGTGTTGCTAATCAAAAGCATTTGCCTAAGGCCTTTGTTTGCTGCTTTAATTATCTGGCCCAAGCCATTGGCTGTAGGGCACCCAGCTTCAAAGGTAATTGTGGCCCCTGCCATGTCTGTAGCACTTGATCGATTCTTGCCCTGCCCTGCCTGTAGCACTCGATCGATTCTTGGGGTGCTGTTCACTTCAAAACTGGCTGCCCGCTTATACCAACGTGAAGGGTAGGGAGTGATTAAACAAGATGAGGGTGCTGCTCCAAGGAGTCAGTGGACATGCTGCAAGCATCTGACAGGCTTACAAGTAGATGTCCTGCCGTGGAGGACAAGTCCCAGGCCTCAAAGGTTACATTTGCATGGAAAACAGAAATAGATGGGAGTGATTAGGCCCAGACAGCAAGATCTGCCTGGCATGTTTGTTCATGGTCTGTGCGAAAAAACATTTGCATAGGCATTATATGAGAAGGCAGCTACTCTGAGAGGTCATTTGGATAAACCGAGCTTGTTTCCATTGTAAATATGCAGAGGAGCTATATTGGTTGGCATTTGGGATCGAAGGGGAGTCGCTGATTAATGACCACAAAGCAGTCCCCATCCAGCTCCAATGCCTTCAGAACAGAGGCACGTCACTCCCAGCAGGCCTGTAGCCTCCTGCTACAGTCAGAGGGCAGGTCTGCACCTTGGGCAAAGCTCCTGGAGCAGGGAGGAACAACTGCCAGTTCTGAGCAGCTCGGTCCTCCCGAAAACATGTCGAGGTTCATGCCGGACTTTGTGTCCAGCCCATACAGTCCTGCTGTAGAGTTTCCCCCCAGCATCATAATCACTGAAAATGGATCCTTTCTTTTGCTCCTCAGGATTTGGTCCAACAATCAACTGATAAGGACCTCGGATCTTTCTTTTGAAGGTGGTATTAGCATCATAGGCACAGGGAAGGGCAAGTGTTGGTCCTTGTCTCTGTCCTGCTGAGGGGAGAATCCAAGTAAAGGAGTTTCAGTCATCCCTTATCCTAGCAGGTGCGATTTAGTACCACCTTTGGTCTCTTGTCCCCCTGAACCATGCTGCTAACAAATGGCGTGACTTAGCAGTCACTCCAGCATAAGCCTGGTAGCGGAGGTTTCTTTTAAGAGAATATTAGTTGCATTTTATTCAGCCTTTGCATATATGTGGAAGTCGACAGTGGACTGTAGTGCAGCCACAAAATCATGCGTTCTCCGGAGGATGTGCGCAAAGTGTACCATCTAGTGGCGTCTGCCTAAACAGTGCTGGTAACTTCCCGGCTGCCAAACCAGCCTTTGAAACCCCACTCTGACAGGCCACCCCAGGGGAAAAGGGCCAATTCAGAGCAACCCCCAGCCTGACCTGGGTTTGAAGAACCTTTCTCCTTTCCTACTTGAAATTACTGTCAGTTTTGATGGAAAGAAGACTGTGTTAGTAAACTTTGAAAGAATATTTTCAGGCAACCTTGTGACTTACTTCTATTTTATCCTGCAGTGTTTGTATGCAGAGTACATTAACATACATATAATGGTGCCTCAGCAACACATAAATTGCAGAGACTGAAAATACCCAACCCTTGTATGAAGAGCTTTTCCTGCTCTCTGTGCTCTCAGTTCTGAGTAAATGGAAGCAAGAATTGCAAGCCCCAGGCCACAGACTTCTGCATTTGCATATGTCTTTCCTTTAAATCCTAACAGAAATTAGGATCTCCGGCACATGTGCAGCACTGCTGTTTCTGGAGTAACTGAACCCTGGGGGCCTCCTTTTCTTCAGCAGTGAAGAGAGAGTTGCCAGCATTTTCACAGAATGGGTGTGTGCTCTCCATGTCTGCTCAGTCACTAAGTAAATTTAGAGCATCTTTGGTGTAAATGCCTGCTTGATGCCTCTCTGTGTGAAGCAGTGCCTGCACAGGCAGGGAGTTTTGGTCATGGTTGAATTTGAGCCTTGCACCTCAACACTGAGGCAGCCGAGTAAGGAGCAGTCAGTAGTTTCAGGGTACTATAGGAGGGGGAAATATATGGCAATTCCTTCTTCCTTGCTAAGCCATATGTAACTAGTAAGCATCAGCTCAGCCTCCTGTCATGCCATTAATACAGCTTAAATTCATTTTTCTGCCAGTTGTTTTGTACAGTTCTGGGTCGTAAAAAACATAACATCCAAACAGAAATTTCAGGCTGGGGCAGTGAGCGGGGAATGTGCGGGAGATGTGGCTGTGGCTCTTTTCATGCAGAGACTTTAAAGAACCTACATCTTTCAGATGTAGGTGGTTGGGTATCAGAATCACAGAACGGCCGGGGTAGGAAGGGCCCTCCGGAGCTCCCCCCGTCCAGCCCCCTGCGTGAGCAGCACACCCAGAGCAGGGGGCACAGGACCGTGTCCAGGAGGGGTTTGAATGTCTCCGGGGAAGGAGACTCCACAGCCTTTCTGGGCAGCCTGGGCCACTGCTCTGGCACCCGCACAGCAAAGGGGTTTTTCCTAGTACACCAAATCAGATGTCTCTTTTATAAATGTTCATTGATGGTAGAACAAATATATCTTCGTGCCATCTGATCGGGTATTCAGATTATCACCTAGATGTGGAATTTCAGAGTTATCTCTATTTCCTCCTTAATGTCTTCTTTGTCGGCTCTTGCTGACTTGACCCTGCTCCTCAGGAACCGTAGCCATTTCTTCTTGTCGTCATCCATATGACCAGGGTGATCGTAGTAATGACCAATGTGGCAATGTGTTTCCCTTCTGACAGGCTGAGCTCATCGGGAGCTTGACCCACAAACTGGAAATCCTGAAGGAAGCCAAGGAAGGCCTGCTTGTAGACATTAAGATGAATAATGCTCTTGGAGAGGAGGTGGAGCTGTTGATCAGCAAGCTATGCAAACCTAACGAGTTTGACAAGTACAAGATGTTCATTGGCGATTTGGATAAGGTGGTGAACCTCTTGCTCTCCCTCTCGGGACGCCTGGCCCGTGTAGAGAATGTTCTGAGTAGTCTAGGCGAAAATGCCAACAGTGAAGAGCGGGTACGTATCTGTACAACCATAGCGTCTTGGCTTTTTTCGGGATGTGGGACAGCAGCAGTCAAAAGAATGTGCTTGTGTAGGCTAGGACCTCCAAAGTCTCACAGGAAGGCAGGTGTCTTAGTGTTTATGTATAAGCAGTAGCAAACACGGTTCTGCCCCTGCAAATTTTGGTCCCAGTTTGTATAAATGTCCCAGATCCTGCAGCTTTTGTTTCGAAACAGAATGGCCGTGTTCGGGATAGCATGTCTGTGACCCGCGGCTAGAGGAAAGGCTGTACAGCGTTGTGCGTCATGGAACAACCCACTGCCTTTTGCCTCAGTTGAAGCCGCTTTTTAACATTCTTTGCGTGGTTTTGAGAGACAAAGCCAGATATTCCTGGCAGTTGTTGCTTTCCAGCCAGTTTTACTGACTTTTTTGGAGCGCTTTCTGCCCCACATTGACTAGAGCATTCAGAGTCTGATTCAGTGGGATTCACATTCAATCCGCAATGAGTTCATCCTCCTCTCCCAGGCTTTTGACTGCGTGTCTGGGAGCTTAACAGCCATCCCGCCTCCCCCAGAGGTGGCAAATGTGGTGTCTGGGGGAAGGAGAGCGGGGGGATCAGTGAGTTTAGTGCTGCTGATAATGAAGCACTCTCTCTGGTGTGTGCAGAGTTCGCTGAACGAGAAGAGGAAACTGCTGGCTGGCCAGCACGAAGATGCCCGGGAACTGAAGGAAAACCTTGACCGTCGAGAACGTGTGGTCTGGGAGATCTTGGGCAACTACCTGTCTGAGGAACAGCTCCAGGACTACCAGCACTTTGTAAAGATGAAGTCCGCCCTCCTCATAGAGCAGCGAGAGCTAGACGATAAAATCAAACTGGGTCAGGAACAGCTCAAGTGCCTGATGGAAAGCCTCCCCACAGACTTCACGCCCAGGGATGCAACAGCAGCAGCTGCCCTAGCTGCAGCACTTGCTACCTCTGCTGGGGTCAGTGGTAAAACACCTCCAGCGGTGTCTTCCTCACTCTAACCTTTCCCAGATGGACCTGGGATACAGTCCTCCTGCTCGAGTCTATTTAATCCAAGTACTTGGCAGATGGTTCTCTACAAAGACAATGAACAGAGACAGGTTTAAAACAACATTTTAATGAAGGAAAAAGCTAGCAATAATAAAGGTTTTATTTTCCTTTCCTTCCACTTCAGCTCCCTGGGAACTTAAATCAATGTGGGGGAAAATCTCCTCCTGCCAGAGATGAGGAAGAAGCTCACAAGAATTAAACACATTACCTTTAATAAAAAACATGACCTCCTCTCTTCTCTCCGTTTCCTACCTAGCCTGGCACCTCATTAAATAATGAAGGATCTAAAAGAACGAAGCCTTAAAAATAAAACCAACCCATTCTACTGAACATTATTGATATTTATATTTTTTAAAGAACAAGACAGAATGTGTAAGTTTTTGTACATACTTCTAATCAGTTACTTGATTCTACTTTGTTCTGTATGTAGAAAAGACATTTAATTTTGTATTTTGTGAAAACCTTAACAAAAAGAGGGAACCCCAAAGATAGTCACGCATTAGCTTGGAACATCTCTTCGTGGTTTTGTTGCTGTTGTTGTTGTTGTTTTTTAATATAATAAAGGGCTACCAGGAGAAGCTTCAACCTGTTTCAACACATGCTAAATACACCATTAAGTGGCCTTATGAAGGAGATTTTGACCAGGAAAATACGATCTGTCCTCTTCTGGATCATGTGCTCCACTGACTCTGGAGCTTAAACACGCTTTTATAAGAACCTGCATCTCAGGAGGCCAAGTCAGCATGAAGTAACAAACTCAGGTCTGGACTCACTGCGGGAGCGTGGGGAAAGTCTGTCTTTGTTTTGAATAATCTAACTCATGATCCGTGTTACTGTTGCAGCCTGAATGCATTTCTGTGAGATGTGAGCGGGATCTCTAATGGCGTTATTTATAGGCCTGTTTTTGTGAAGGGATGATGTACACTAGGACTTTTTCATACAGCAATACCTCATTTGTCTGAACCCACTTCATCAGAAATTATTTTACAAGCTAGAAGAGGCATTAACTCGAAATCTGATATTCTCCTCCTACCCACAGAAACCATGCACGCGTAATGATAATGTTGTGCACCCTGGTTAGATAGACAGGAGCCTGCCGTAAAGACTATTGGATTATTTCCTAGTCAGGGCAATCTGGAGTAACTAAATTTGCTTGCCTGAACTTTACCGTATCAACTTACCAAGTGCTGGAGGATTGCTGCCAGTTTGCAGTCAGCAAAGCAGATGGGAGCAGACTCCCTTTTTCTGTATGGAATGTGCTTTCCTCTCTAATAAGCTGCATCACCATTTAAACGAAATGGCTAGAAGCTGCATGAACAGATTACCAACCACGGCTGACGAGCCAGATTCGGGTCATCTCTCTTCTAACCTTGCAGAGATTTCCTGCTGTAGCAGCAATTCAAGCTCCTCCTTTCTCCAGGGTGTTGCGTTGTTTATCCCATCCTATCTTGCCACGAGGACCAGAGCAGAGATTTTAGTTATGTAGTTTTTAAGTCCATTCGTTTTGAATTTCAACTCTAGCACGTGACTGAAAACTAAAACATTCACTGCTTTCAGTGCTGGTTTTAAAGCCCCCTCTTTTTTTAATAGCTCACATCATAGCTCTTCCACGGGCAGACTAAAGAAAATGCCAATGCCCTTCTGTCATATCAAGCATCAATTCTCCAATACCCAAAAGAAAATCTACCTGGTTTTGTAATGCTTCTCGAAGCAGCAAGCCAATTACTTGTGATGACAGCAAACATATCCTTTTCATGACTTCTGAGCTTGAATGCTGCTCAGGCTCATGCAGCATTTCATGAGAACCCTAAGCAGGTGATCTGATTTTTATGCCTTAATAGCTGAATCAAAAACAAAATTGGAGGGGAAAGTATTTTGGGGGTCACTCAAGAATAATTATTTGTTTGAGTGGAGTTTCAGGAAAACAGTGGGGGGAGCTGTTTCAGGCCAATCAAAACATTTAATTTGTCCTAAAAAAATAATCCTACACAGTACTTCCATTTAGTTTATCATATTTAAAACTTGTTGTCATTTAGATATTTTTTTATGGCCGTCCTTCCATGCTACACTTACCAAAACAAATCAGAAAGACTTGGCAAATCTGGCGGGCTTTTGTGAACAGCTTGAGACCGGCCAACAGTGTATTTTCCATTTAGTAAGTAAGTTCTTTCCTGAGAAAGAAAGTCCTGCAGTCTACCCTCAGGCCGGGAAGAGCCTCCCATTCAAGCGGGGTCTGCCTGTTTGCTCCGGGAACCAGCACCAACTTCATGGGGACCACCTTGGGCTGCAAGGACCAGCCACTTTCGCCCACACAGGATGCATGATTGACGGCAATCGTCACTCTGCGTGCCGGCATTACGCTGCAAGTCAAGTGTTTCCAAGGGGTGGGCAGCCGGCCAGCCTTGTGGTGGTGGTATATAAGGCTTTACTAAATAGTGTGTAAAACAGTTTCTTTTGTCAGGTTTCCAGCTAAAAATTTTGAGGTTAAGGGTTCATGGTGGTTTACAGGAAATTCAGACATTTGGCGTGGCTCTGCGGTCCACCAAGTTTGGGGGTTGATGATGAAAGACCTACGTGTGCTCCCACAGTACACACAAGCGTCAGCTAATGAGGCAGGTGATAGTTACATTTTTATAACAGCTTAGATCTTCAGTGAAAAATGAGTTAAAGCCCATACTTCTGTTGTAAGCACTGGTACGTTTATCGTTAGGGAAACAGTCTTTGCACAACAGTTGCTCCCCTAACTGCAAATTTTGCTAAGTTTGGTAGAAGCACATCTTGACATGTACTTAAAGGTAACTAAACATTAGCCAAGCCAGTAGCTTTACTTTTCAGTGCCTTTGCCAAAAAGGGAAACCTATTCATTGCTCCTTATCCCACCTTGCTTTTCTCTTGTGTTTTTAAAACTAGAGTATAATGGAAGCTCATTTCCCAGAGTGATGACATGATTTCATGGGACAGGAATACATTGGACAGAATTTTACACTTACTCTCTAGTCCTTGTACACTTACTGAAACAAATCTGAATTTTGGGTCTGGCCACAAGATTTTTAGGTCTGAACCTGTAGTTATGTGGCTGCAGTGGAGAAAACCGGCAAGCTAGATACAGCAAGCATGATTTACACTGCTACCCCTTCCCCAAAATGCAGTGTCTTGTGAATCCCAGAGCTGGGGTATTTCCCCTTGCAACTGCAGCAGGGGCTAAACATTACAGCATGTTAAAAGCAAATGATTCAAAATACATCTTGCAACAAACAGTAGTACTCAACTGGTGAGCATTTTTGCTAAAAATTAGCGTTATTTTTATAATTGAAGCACCTATTTGAGATAATTAATGGAATACCCTTCCACCCACCGTGCCATGGGGACAGCCAGCGGCACTGGCTGAGTTCTCTGGGCAGCCTGCGTGGCCTCCCTCTGAGGGTGACAGTGGATGAGACTCCTCCCCAAGTCAGTTCAGAGTACCTGAGTCAAGCGCCTTCGCCAAAGCATCCTCTAGAGAAGTCCGTTGACTGTCAAAGGATCCTGCGACAGCTACCTGGCCCACTCAGCTGCCTACAGTCGATGCGTAGCACAGGGTGAAGTGTGCAGTCTCACTTCAGTAGCTTGAGGAAGAATCCTAGTAAGGACAAAGCAGTTACACTTTTGACATATGTTGCCAGTTCCAAGTAAAAGCTAGTTGTACAAAAGCAGCGGGGTGCCTCATTGCCTGTTATGTTACATCGTTTGCACATTACAGCTAGGAACATTGCATTTTTCCTGAGTCAGCATTCCTTAAATTATTATCTTCCATTTCCAGCCAACTTCTGAGAGACCTCTCAGGAAAAAGGCAGATATAAATCATCAGTCCACAGCCTCCTGCTCAGGCTGTAGCCTTGGCACTAGAGAGCTGGGGTGCTCTTTTCCTAGGCTTTGAAAGCAATCAAACTGCATTGCTGTCATAGCACCCAGACCCAGCACAGGGGAAGAGAAAAAAATGGAGGCATGCACTTGCACCGTGATGCTTTCTATTGCGCAGGATATTGAAGCAGGTCTTTTAAACCTAGCTCTCAGTAAGTCCTCGCATGCTTTTAGCAACATGCTGTGCCTGCAGGCTGCTCTGCCATGCTATGCCACGTGATACAAGCGCTGTGAAAATCTAGTCATCTGACTTACAATTTGCTTTTTTTTCTCGGAGCCCTTGGGCAATTGATGGTGGCAAGGAATTCACATCAGATGCTTTCCTCAAGACTAAAATCTAGTAAAGAGTGTTTACATGCTAGGGTCTGTTGGCTGTAAGTTTATATACAAGATCCTTTCAGAAGGTTACCTATAAAATCAGTCAAACACAGAGCACCAAAACAGTTTACACGTCAGGCCTGATCCATCATCTCTACAACTCACCTGCTGTCATGATCGTTTAGAGTAGTAACTAAGAGAAGCAAGCGAACCAAACTGTATAGCATTTCATACTCACTCCACACAAATCCTCAATAGTAACATGAGCAGTGACTTGTCATTTGCAAAATGGGAAACAGAGCGAGCTTTTCCTAGGAGACCCCATGCTTCAAATCAGTATGAGCAAACTAGGGGCATATCTAGAGACCTGATGCCAGGTTTCTCCGTGCCTTATTCAACCATCCACCAAGCCAGTGTTTACATCTGGGCTTGATTCATGTAAGAACTGTTTCTTCCTTTATATCCCCTCCAGAGGGGATGTACGCTGACTGTAGCACAGCGTTATGGTTCGGCTGTGTTCCCACAGGACTGCTGCTTGTGCCTCTGCACGTAAACTAAGCGTTGTACACCTCCTGTGTATTACAGGGGTTTTCTAGCAACGCATTACTGAACAAACATAATTTGTGTTGTGCAACTGAATGTATTTATACGGCCAGAGTGGTCTCAGTCTAGGAGACAGTCCTTTCCTGCCTGGTTTGGCCAGACTCTGCTGTCCCTCTTCAATACAAACTGCAGAAATAGGCTGAATTCAGGGTGTCAAGTAGTCTGGAAGGTGCTTGCCAGACACTTACACGCACGCAGCTTATGCTGTTGCTTATGTGCATACAGTACCACAGCCTCTCCAGATGTAGCTCTGGCTTCTGTGGAGCTTGCTGCATGTTAGCGATAAAAATCCTTGCAAAAATCTGCTTTCTCGTTACCCGTTGCAAGTGGTGGGGAGCTGGAGCCAGCCAGGCTCAGTACCCTCGGCTGGGCTTGTGGGGGGAGTCAGCACGGCTCTGCCTGCATTAGGGTTTGGGATTAGGAAAAGGGGTTCATTTTCTACTACACCGTAAAAAAAAAACATGGTACATGTGAGCCAGTCAGCTTTGTCCTCCGCCATTTGCAGCTTGAGACAACATCTTTCTGCTAGTGTTGCTCTGTGAGTGGATAGCCTTCAAATGAAACAAGAGAAGCCAGCAGTATTTATTTCATTCATGTTTGTTTCAGCAATAAATGAATTTTCAGGACTGAAGTGAAAAAAAAAACCAACACATAATTCAGCTGGGGAGAATAAGAGCTGGTGAAAGCATGACCAAATACTGAGGAAAGGGCTTATGAGGGACCAGGTTTTGTACAGCTCATTGTGCCACAGGTGTTTTGCTGAGCTAAAATAAGATTGTGATTAAGAAAAGGATCCGGGTAAGCTTAGAAAGGATGGCATCTGAAAATGAGAGGCCATCATGGGAGGTTTTGGAGGAGAAAGCGGCTTTTGCAGCCATTTCTCTTGGCTCTCCAAGCTGGCTTTGCAGCGGGCGCCATTTTACCTCACAAAGGGGGCGGGCAGGGCCGCCCCAACAGCCTCACCATCTGCCTCAGGCTGCTGAAGGGAGCAGCACGCAGCGGGGGGGACACCGGGAACACCACCCCAGCACCCATCCCTCACCAAAACCTCCAAAAATGACAGCAGGGCTTGCTGCCCACCCCTCCAGGTGTGTTTTTACAGTTAGCACCTGTGCAGTAGTCAGGGCTAACGAGGGACACTGGGCTCGGGGCAGCCAGCCAGGAGCCCACACACAAGGCACTACAGGAGGGTGCACACCTCAGCCTGAAGCCTGCTGAGAAAAGGTGAGTACACATATATTTTTATACATTTTTTCCCTCATGTGGCAAGGTTATGCAGCCTGTGCTTGCCTGCACCTGGCAGGTTGGGGTTGATGGGGAAAAACGTGCCAGTTTGTTGGAAAACAGGCACATTGCGGGGGTGTTGGTTTCCACAGGGGTGTCCTCAGAGGGAGGGCCCCAGCATGCAGGGACATGAGGCAACAGGTATCATGGGGGGCTCAGCATGGCATGCAGGCTCAGTGGTGTCCCCCAGTTGCATGGCAGGGCTTGCCCTCAGCCTTGGCTCCTGTTCACAAGCAGCTCACCATGGTCTGTACCTGTCTGATCCCAAGGGCCTGGTATCCCATGCCAGCAGCACCCAGCCTTGTGCTCAGACCTCCATCACGCTACAGGAAAGGGGAGTTGTGTGGGTAAGGTTTCCCATGTTCTGCACTGGAATGAGGGGCCAGTTATCATGTAACGTAGCTTACAGTTTGAGGCTGACTTTTTGAGAGAGTAAGCTACAGAAGTTCCTTTTGGTTTGTACATGTTGAAACTGGGGCCAAGGGAGCAGAAGGTGAGGAGACAAAGACCGAACATGACTGTCAGCACACTGCAAAGCTGGCTGGTGGTCACCTTTTCATTTTGCACAACAGACATCGGTTAATTTCTTGTCTCTCTTGTTTGGAAGAAATTGCCTTGCACCTTTTTGGTTTTCAATTCCAGCAGAAAGTCACCCAGCTGGCTTCCCATGCCCCACCACAGCCTGGATTGCCCATCAGCTTACCCCAGCACTTCCCTTCCACACACTGCACATACTTACACTGTGCACAGTTTCTGGGCACATGCTGCCCTGCAACTGTCCTTCAAGGCTGGGCTGAACAGCGTTGCATGCTTGTGTAGCTACAGAGTCACTTGGATGGCCTATTTCTGTCAAGTGAAGTTAGTGTGAACTGCTCAGGGAGAAGTTATTTTTTGAGAAGACAAAGCTGCTGGTTTGTCTTAGCCATCACTCCTCTTTTAGGTCGTGCATAAGATCAATTCCTGTCTCATCTACTGTTTCCAAACTAATCTCTTCTGCAACTGCGTATTTGTTCTCCTCTTCCTAGTCATGAGGTGATAACATACATCACTTAATTTGTGTTGTTAGAACAATTTAGGTTGGAAAAGACCTTTAAGATCATGAAGTCCAACTGTTAACCTAGCGCTACTAAGTCCACCACTAAATTATGTCCCTAAGTGCCACATCTACACATCTTTTAAATACATCCAGGGATGGTGACTCAACCACACTCCTGGGCAGCCTGTTCCAATGCTTGATAAGCCTGAAGAAATATTTCCTAATATTCAGTCTAAATCTCCATGCTTTAACACAAAGCCTCCCAGCTGTTTTGCAGGGGTTTCACAGTCCTGTTTTCCCTCACCATGACGCTGTAAGGAAATAGAGCGGTGCAGCTTCAATTTCTGGTGAATAGCCGGGGATAGAGGCTGAGTACAAATTAGCAGACTTGCAGGATTCCGCAAGTGCATCCCGCTCACCAGGGATCAGTGTTGTTTCCCCCCCTCCAACCTCAGTCTCAGTGTTCAGCTAACCAAGGGGCAGATTCTCTCTATAGGCTTCGGGCTCCTGCCAGGATGTGTTGCTGGACTGCAAGGCTGACCACACACAACACAGGATTTAAATTAAAAAAAAAAAAAACACAAACAAAAAAAATAACCCACATCCTTAGGCCATGCTGTGGTGCTTTCTGCTCCTTCCCAAAGCAGGCAGGGCTCAGGATCCTCCCAGAGATACTGACAAGCCGAGTTCACCATGCACTTCAGGAGAGCATACTTGGCAGTGACAAGCCCTGCTTTTACCGTCACTGTGACCCCCCTGCCTGCAGCAGGGCTTAGTGTTCTTGCTTTCCTGATCACTCTAGCAGAAGAGAAGTCTTATCACTCTAGGAGCCAGCCAGGGCACTCTGCATTTACTCTGACTGTTTACCACTGTAACTTATAGGAACGGGAGTATTTATAGTTCTGGGACTGAGAGAACAAAACTCAGCAGGAAGTGCTGGCAGAGGCATGCTTCCTTCCTACCCTTTCTCCCATTTTGTGGTCTCCTTAGCCATAGCTGCCAGCATTAGAAAGCAGGATAAGCCTAATTAACTGTTGTGGAAAGTACAAGTCAGAGGTGACCCCCATGAAGATACTGTTTGTACGCTGAGCGTAGCAGTCAGGAACACTTGTGGCTAACGCGTCCAGAAATCAGGACTGCCAGCTTAACAGGCAAAAAGCTGATGAGCTTTACTCTTGTCAGTGCTGATAGACCTATACCTCATCTAATCAGGGCAGCCAGGAACAGAGACAGCAGAGGGACCGGCTGTAAGCTCCCTTGTGCCTCTACAACACAAGGGCCTCGTACTTTATAAGTGCTTGTACTCTTCATCATTTAGGTTACCTTCCATCAGATAACATAACACAGGAATAGAGTGGGAAACAAGACAAAAGCCATCCTCTACTCCCCAACCCCTCACCCTGAGTACAAATAGCCTCCCAAAAAAAACCTCAAGACTTCTCTGACAAGGCAAAGCATCAGCAAGACTCGTCTCATCCTTTGCATAGTAAACACATCCTATCCTCTAAACCCTAATATCCTATCCTGTACATAACACAGTACATGCAGGACAGTAATTAAGAGCACCAATTATCTGTACCCGTCAGTATCAAATGAGCCAGTCCGGAGCATGGCCAGGGTTCTGCCACACAGGGTACATGTACTGTCTCTGTCCAACTCCCACACAGGGGATAGGTTACAGCAACCCCCTCCCCACCCTCCCAGCAGGTGCATAGTGGAAACTTTTGCTCAAATTTGACACTGCAATAGAGCCCTTTGGTGTTCCCCAGACACACATACCTCCCTGGAGGGACAGGTGCCCAGAAAGCCTCCTGCTTATTTGCACACCACGTCCCTTGCTGTCATTAGCTGCATCAGCTCTGGAGATCAGCAAGGAAGGAGGAAGTACCCTGTCTATCCACAATCACCATGTCTGTGCCCCCAAGGTGACTGGCAGGACACAGCCACAACTCGTGCCCTTCTGGCAGAGCCACAAAAAGGCCTTTGTAACAAGGGTTATCAGACAGCAGAGAGAAAAGGACATCAGTAAAGCAGGAGGGTCCACCCTCCAAAGCAGATCCCCCCATTGCTCATGGGGATGCCCATCTCTGGGGCAGCTGCTGCAGTACAGATCAGGACAGTGTTACTGCCATGCAGCAGCTGTACTCACATGAAGCCAACAGGCTTGCAGCCTGTCAGCCACTCCATAAAAAGCCTTCAAATGGCTGAAATACTCTGTAGAGTGGTATTGCCCCTATCCAAGCAGCTGGGCCAACTGCTCAGCTATTCAAAGAAGCAGCAAATGCAGCCCTGCTCAAAGAGATTAGCCAGCAGGAGTCAAATTCCACCACTCCAGCAGCATTTGGCTGAGGAAGACCTCACCAGCACAGCCCCCAGCCGAGCTGCACTGGGGCAGCGCTGCTGTAGCTTCAGTAGTCACAGAGCCAGCCCCCAAACCTGGGCAGCCTGCCCAGGCTCCCAGTTCTCCACAGCCGGCAGGACTTCTTTACCTTTCATTAGGTCCTCAAATGCAGCAGCAGTCCCAACTCGAGCCCTGTCGTGGGTTGGCATGGCTAGCAGGCAGCTGGGGAGTAACAGTAGCAGACACACTCCAAGGCATTGCACGAGCGCAGCAAAGAGGTTGTAAGCAAAGAGACCGTTAAGCTTTTTCTTTCCATCTGCCTAACTGCAGCTAGTTGTGCTTGGTGCACTTGGGATTTAATATCTCTACTAACCCTGTCTGATGCAGCCCTCAGTCTGTATCTGGAGCTTAGCAGCCAACTGTTGCAGACACTAACCCATAGGCTGCTACATGGCTTGTCACCTGTACCTGCAATGTTGCTAAGCCACCAACTTCACGGTACAACATGATACTGGGTCTCTGACAGAAGTCAAGACCACCGTTCATGAGACAGCACAGATAGTGTGGATCCTCTCAAGACCTCACTCCTAAGCTGTCAGGCTTCCCCTTGCACTCCATGCCTTTTCCCCTAGCAAGTGCAGTTAGCCTCACTTGCCTCACTTCTCTAGTGCGGTATTACACTAGCATCAGCCCACAGTGTGCCCAACTGCTGGGCATGTTCTTGGAAAGCAAAGCTATTTGCAAGAGCACAAGCCATGCCCTGTTATCCTTCAGTCCCCCATCCCCAGCAAGGAGATGCAAGCAGCACTTGTTGGTCAGCAATGGCACAACGCATGCCCAACACAGACCTGGCTGAGCTTCCCTGGCTGGGATTGGTCCCAGAGTTTAGAAACCAAACAGCCAGGGAACCACTCACTGCAACAAACAGGGTCAAGGAAGCAATTGCTGCTGAGGTGGCTTTAATCACAGTAAATCATGCTGTGCCTGGCACGTGGTCTAACTCAGTACCAGCTGCAAGGCCGCAGCGTAAGCGGGCACGTAGTTGGATACACGCCCCTTGCCACTGCCCACCCCTGTAGCGCACGCAGGAGCGAGCAGATTAGAGCAGAAAACAGCAGAGGAAGCAGCCATTGCAAGTTTGGGTTTATTTCACTGTGCAGGGGTGAGAAAACTAAACAAACCAAGCTATAGCTGTTCACTGAACTTAATGGCTTTGACTTTAAAGTCACCCTCCACGGCCAGGTATTCAATTTTCTCCATGCCCAGCCGATTAGGGAACTGGAACTCGGTGTCAGGCAGCTTCACCGTTGCCTCCGTTTCGTTGAAGAAGATGCAAATCTGTAGAGAGCCACAAGGAAAGCTAACTCGTCACAGCTCACAAGCCTCGCTCCCCACCACCTCCAGCCTGGGGGCAGGACCCTCACAGCTCACAAGCCTCACTCCCCACCACCTCCAGCCTGGGGGCAGGACCGATGAGGTGGCTGCTGGTGTCAAGGCCCCTGCTCACTAGCTCAGCCTCCTCCCTGCCCAGCAGAGGCATGGTGGGGGAGGAAGCTTGTTTGCTCTGCCCCAAGGTCAGCTCCAAGCTTCTGTAAGGAAGGAATGAGACAGGCCCAGTCTGAATCTCAGGTCATTGTTTAAATTGCTCCTACTGGTGTGACTTGCAAAGGAAGGCCAGAGTGGGGCACTTAATACATCTGAGCTATGGAGCATTCACTTGAGCAGAGCAGGTGTAAAGAATGGGTTGGCTTTAGCTGTGAAACTCTTCCCCTGTTGCTTAATCCCCTTTCTACACATGTTCCTTCTCTACCACAGACATACGAGGAAGCACTAAGCATCTGTGCCCTTGGCCCATTAGGGGTCTGTGCCAGGGCCTTGGCACACAGCCCTGGGGACTCACCTCGATCTTGTCACCGTACTGGAAGGGAAAGTCAGCCTTCCTGTCCTCCTCACCCCACGTGCCATCCTGCTTTGAGTTGCACACAACAGTGTTGACATCCCCGTGGCAGTCGAAGCGAGGGTTGAAATGCAGCATGAGGTTGCTGCTGTCCTTCCCTACATTCACAGCAAACCTGGGGAAACAGAGAGGCAGAGTGAAGGAGGTGCCTGTGCAGCAGCTCCAGCTACCCAGTGCTGACAAACTGAACACAGCAGGAACTCGGGCTTTCCCCCGTGCCACATCAATCCATTTGCTACCTCCTCACTCACCCTTTGGCATCAGACAGGATCTTCCCTTTGACCTTGATGCACTCACCAGGCTGGATGTCCAGCTGAGTAACCACCAGTCCCTGCAAGGCCAAACCACAGGAGTTAGCCTGTCCCAGGGCAAGCCTACCAGCAGTGCTTGGGCCAAGGTACAAGCCAGCTCTGGCAGACCCCGCACATTTGCAGTTTCTTGCTAGAGGAAGGGTTGAGTCAGGCCAGCTGCCTTTCTCAGCCCTCTGCCAGGGAAGCCTCGTTCACAGCCACCACCCCACTGGGGTCTCCCACCCCACACTAAACAACATAAGCTGACAAGGAGATGATTCAAGCCAGTGTAACAAGTGTAGGGTAGGGGCACTGATTTGCCAGCTGCTGCAGAAGGCATCCTTGCAAGCAAGATTGCACCCTCAAGTCAGCAGTGGCCAGAGCCACTAACACAGGATTTACCTCAGTCACAAAGTTTTCTAACACTAGGTCTGTCCCCCTTCCCTCGGTGGGTCTCTGTGCAACAGGAACCACCAAAAAAAGTTTCTTGTATTAAAACAGCATACACACAGAGAGGGGTCAGTGGAGCCCACTTCTGGCTGCAGCCCTGTAAAGCAGAATAAACACGCACCCCACCCCGAAGCTCCCGCTGCAGAGAAGAGGGCTTGATCCTTTCCCCGGGGCCCAGTTCTTCACTCCCCCAGCCGCGTACCCCCAAAATAGCACTTAACATCACCAGCCTCCTGCAGCTAGGAGGAAGATGCTGTTTGGGGAGGTCAGGCAAATCATGCTTTGCTGCCTGTGCTCCAGGCACACGTGCAATGACACCGAGCTCCACTTAACCACATACCAGATAAGGCAGGGAGACTAATTTCAAGTTACATATGTTTACGTGGGCTAGTTCCCCTCGCCTGGCTTGTGCGGGACCGTGCCCAGCAGCTGCCGGCTGCTCTGGAGCCCAGTACTCCTCGAGGGTGCTTGTCCTCCTGCCTACTCCCTGCCCTGCCCATGGCACACGCTGCTAAGGGCGCATTTCCCCCAGTCCCTAAACTGCTTATCGTCGTGGCACTAACGGGGCTTCCTGGCTGTATTTCTAGTACGGTGCTGGAGCGCAGCCTGAAGCACAGCCTCAGTGCACGGGGG
>VZTV01014493.1:75346-92313 GCA_013400875.1 Anhinga rufa
GGGGGTGTCTTTCGAAGAAAGTTAGAAGGGCGGGGGTAGGCCAGAACACGCTACCATCCTGCTTCCCTCTGCTGTTTCTTTAAGAGTTAGCCCAGTCATATACCCAAAAGACGTTTTTCCAGAAGGAAAATACAAAGTTTACGGGGGGGAAAAAAAAAAAAAGCGGTATAAAGGATATTCAAACTGTAAAGCTGCAAACGGTCCCAAACCAGTAGAGTACTCCAATCTATAAGCATGCATTAGCGCAGCTTCCTCACTTAGATAACATGCTACAGAGGAGGTGGAGAAGAAGAAAAACGGCTGGTCAGCCCTAACTATTCCTCCTACAGCCATCCATCAGCCCAGCATTTCCTCTCAGCTAATCCTTTTCTCCTCCTACCTCTGGCGCCAAGCCCAAAACCTACAGGCAACCAAACCCTAGCCCCGCTCGGCACACCAGCCCAGCTCGAAGGCGGCACTCACTTGCTCCATGCTGCAGACGCGAGCCCCACCAGGCAGGACACCCCCAAGCCCCTGCTCCACAGCCCAGCGTGACTCAGCACCGGGCTCCCGCAGCTTAAATCACTTGGGCAGGACCATCACATGATAGAGGGGGGGTGAAGAAAGGGATCAATTGCAGCTGTTTGGGGCTAGAGCTTTCTCAGTCATTTAAAGTGGGCAGGGGGAGATCTCTATTCATACTGTTCTTTACAGACAGGATGCGTATGATTTTAAAAGCTAGAGATTGTTTGCTTCTGCCTGATCTTAGAAATCCTTACTGTAAGCTCTTCTAGCTGCTCTGCAGTGTATGTTAGCTCTTATCCCAGGAGACGGAGCGTGGCTCTGTGCCTGCAGCGAGGTGGCTGCTTTTTGTTAAGTGATCCCCGTCTAAAATCAGGGTTGGAGTCTTCATGTTACTGCTGCAAAGTGACTGCCTCTGAGAATATGTGTGTACGCATCCTCCCAGCCCAGCCTCATGCCTGCAAGGAGCCTGGACTGGCGGGACCCCTGGGCACAAATCATTACTACTTGCAGTTAAATGAAACCCAAGGGTTTGTGATATTCTACGCCAACGTTTCAAAAGTGCCTGAAAGTTACGGCTGTTTGTGTGGGGCACTACTAGATGTGAGAATTCAGGCTGCGGCTTTTGAAAAGTAGCGTGATCTGGCTGGTTCCTTTCCAGTTGCAAAAGACTCCAGAGGGAAAAGAGAAATGCTTTGTTAGTGGAGGAAGAGGCCGGGCAGGGCTGAGTGCAGCCGGCAAGAAAGGAGGCTGCTTTCCCAGCTAGTCCCTAATGCCTGCTTTTCCCCTTTACTACGTCCCTTAAAGCGCACAGCATCACTGCCCCAAGGGTCTTCGCAGGGAGGTGAAGGTGAGAGCAACTTCGGTGCTTCCTGGGTCTGTGTGACTGGATCAGCTGGGTGCCACTTGTAGCTTCGGACTGGCCTGGGTCCTCAGGCCTCCGTGCCTCAGCTTCTTTCACTCATTAAGTGACATTAATGGCATGCAGCTTCACAGTTCCGCTTGTAAAACTTCAGTCAGAGCTGCTATATAAATGCAGTGTGCTATTTGATGGTTCAGCCATGACTAGCCTGTGAGATACCCATCTGCAGATAACTTTAGGAAGGGCTGCATAGGGCAGCTTATAAAACAGTGCAGGAATTTATATCTAGGTAACAAAAGGAAGCATGCTGCTGCACAGGAGGCTGACAGAACTTTGTTAGAGCGTGCTCGCTGTCATACGAACAGCATCCTGACACTGTCCTTTGCCTCAGGTCTCCCCCATACCCAGTTCTGAACATTCCCTTGGCATTTCAGCATCCCATATGACTGGGTGAAGCAGAGCCAAGCTGTGTTTCGACTAGAAAGTCACAAGCCTGAACTGGAGCCCTGTGACTGGGGTGTATAAAAGAGGGCAAAATGCTGACTGGAAGTACTACAGGGAAAAGCCCACACATGCTCTGGCCTCCAGCTAACTCCCTGGCCATGCTACGCATACACGAGAGCCACGCTGAAGTCGGGAGTTAACTGCAGGAGCAGAGTTGGTGCTGGTAGCAAATGCCACCGAGGGCAGGCCCCTCCATGGACAGTTCGGAGAAAGCCCGAGTGATTCCACCTTAAGCTTGCCCCATTCTCTAGCATGATGTTAGCTGGGATCACGTGTTATAGATAGGCTTTAGATGCCTGCTTTCTGTGTGCCTGAGTTAGTGTGCAGTTGTTCCCCTGTTTGCTGCCACGTGTGAGTGGTTGAGCAAATTATGTTTGGTCAGTTAGGTTTTTGTATTTGTTTTCCATTCAGCTCTGTGAAATCCCTGGAGACTTCTCTCCTCCTTTCAGTCCTGTGTATTTCTGGAGAGAGAGCTGCTGGCGAGGGGAGTTGCGGAGCTGGGGCTGTGCAGTGCCATCACATGGGCCATGCCGACTCCCCTTCTGAAACACACATTTCTTGTGAGCTGCTTTTCTGGCGTGAGGTCTCCTCCTCTGACCATTTTGTTCAGGCAGAGAAATACCTTTCTAATAATACGTGGAGACTGCATTCTTTGTTTTCCTTGACTGCTCTGCACTGGCAGCCTCGTTGGTTTAGCAACAAACCCTTTGGTCTCGCCCCTGATTTAAAACACTTCTGGTCTTACCCCCAGTGAAATCAGTAAAGTGTTTATTCTCACACTACAATGTTGAGATACCCAACTGCCCTCCATTTTTCCTGGGGTTTAAAGCCAATGGTGGGGAAGGCAGAAGAAATAATATTTTCCCTTTTGCAGCCTCCAGTGGAAAGAAGTGGGAAAAAATTCCCCACTGGGTGTCCTTCCATTTGAGAGAGTTTGTAGAGGAAGACGAGCTGCCAAGAAAGGCCGCACTTCCCAGACCCACCCCGTCAAGCGTGACCTCAGCCCCTCTGCACAGAGGGAGAGACCACCTTGCGCTGCGCGCAGAGAAGGAACTCAGCCCTAACGCACTCTGCTTCCTAGGATGGGAGTTTTGTGCCTAAGGAAAAACGTAGAGCTTGCAGCAGGCGGGCGGAGGATTAGGGTGTGCTTCCAAGGCCTGGGGAGGGGGGTGGAAGGGAGACATGCTGCCCTATGAAGGCTGCTCTTACACCCCAGGACTAGCAGGTGATGTTCCAAGAAGAAACCCTGGGCAGGAGACAGAAAGCAGAGAAGAGCCCAAGTTAGCTTTATCTGGCTTGTAGCAAGGGACTGCAATACATACAGACCCTGAGAGAGAGTAGTTGGGGTGCATATAGTGAACGTGTTCCCATTTCCAGAAGTTACTGCGCACTCTCATGCTTTTGGGGGAGAGTGTTGCACCCACCGGGCAGCTCTGGCAGAAGCAGGGAGAGAAGAGTCATCTCCTGCTCATCCAGAGGGTGATGCCCAGAGGAGTTTTCCCCTGTAAGGAAAATTAAGGGTGCCCTCCCAGCACCCAGCCTTGCAGGTTTGCTTGAGGACATGGGCCCTGCCCAGCACCAGGTCCCCAGCCCAAACTTTTAATTCATCTCTTGATTTGCACAGGCTGAAGCCAAACGACTGACCAGTCTGATTTTCTTGTAGCTCCCTAGAAATGCCCCAGATTTGCTTTAGTAAAATGTAAGTACAAACAGGATTAGCATGCTGATCGCTACTCTTTTTAATCTTCCACAAAATAAAATACACCCTAGACCTTGGCAAGTCACATTCCTGGCTAATCACTCCCATCATTAGAAATGGCTCACCACTGGTTTTGGAAGGTCTAAGAACACACCTCTGCTGCTGGCTCACTCACGGACTACACATACACAGGGTGCAGAGGCCAGCGCTTCTGGCTCTTCAGTGTCCGTGCCTGGTTTGCCTTGCACTGAACCCATGTACATTGGTAGATGTTGATGCTACATATCCTAAATTAATCCTTGCTGTAGCTGAGAAAGAGGCCCCACTTCTTGCTGAAAGAGCAAACAGTAGCTTTCTCCTCCTTTGGAGGTGGCATCTGGCCACAGCTCCAGCACAGCAGTACTGCACGTGTGCTTCCCTGGGAGGGCACCACTGCTTCAACCATCACACCAGTGGGAACACGCACCTGCATCGCTTCAGCTGGCCAGGGAGGGAGAAAAACTGCTCCAATTCATTTTCTCTAGTGCAAGGATTATACTGGTAAAATAATGACAAGAAACACTCCTCACCCTTTTCTAGTGTTAGCTAAAGCTTCCAGGGTGCTGTAAGTTATGGGATTTTTTGCACTTTCTTTAGGGAAGATTTGTTCTCACCTCTGTAAATTCATTCTCAGATCACCATGCAAAGACAGGATCTTCCTCTTGCACTGTCTTTAGGGAATATTTGTGTCAATACTGCCTGGATGGGATCCTGGTCTCAGCATTAGCCCCTGGTTACTCTCATAACCTAAATATTATGCTGTTACAGCATAATAGATACACATATATACGCACACAAGGCTGTTTTCTACCTCTTAGAATATCTGGCAACTTAAGCAATTCTCTGCTACTGCTGTTGATGTGTCCGATTCTTCCTGTCTTTCCTGTTGCATATTAGTTTGTCTCATCCAAGAAGTTTCAGCCTTTTCGCTTGAATAGTCATCACCCCCTGAAGAGTTCTGTTGCACACTGTTTCTCTGGACCCTTCTGTACCAAAGCTCACTTGCATGGCTGACTAAAACAATGGTCTCACCACCATGGTATCACCAGCCCTGTGCTATCCATGGGGGATACTTCAGGGCTGGTCTGGAGACCACAGGGAAATAGAGCTGGACTCACAGGGAAAATCCTTAGCCTGCTCCTGAAAGACAAAGGATGACTCCAGAGCCACAGTCCAATTTGGCAGGAGGTCAAGAGGCCCTCCCAAAGCCTGCAGGCACTAAGCCTCCCAAAACACTGCTTCAGCGGGAAGTCCATGCCAGGAAGAAAGGCTGAAGGTCCAGTCTACCTTGGACGCTATCTGGGGTTGCATGGCCACATGTCACTACAGCATTTTTATCCCAGAGGGTTTCCGGATTTCAGCTTTCCCTGCTTTAGAAGGGAAGCACCTCTATTCCAGGTTAATTATAAGTTCTGTTAATTATAAAGAACTTGTTGCACTATCTCAAAGTCATGAAAGGAGTTTACCAATCCCTTCAGTGGGATTTAAAGTATGTCTCATCATTTTATTTCCCTCATTAACACTGACCCAAGCTGACAGTCCCCGTGTTTCTCATCTCCCAGTGGATTAGATTTAACTAGAGCAGATTAACTACCCAGGGGAACTGGGCCTTTGTAATTTGGGACTCATTTCACTTCGGCACCTCTCCCCAAACCTTTTCAAGTTTGCAGGTGGCAAACACCTCTCCTCAGAGTTTATTACCTCATCTCAAAGGAGCTGTTTGCATTTGTTCATCATTAGAGGTCCCCGCTACTCTGAACTTCGAATCCACGTACATCTTTTCCTCCTCTTTGCAACCCACCAGGCAGCAGGAAGGTTGACCTCTCCTCCAAAGTCATTATGCTTGCAACAAAGCAGTAAAAAGCAACACACTGCCCTGCTGCTCTGCATTGCCAGGCTGCACCTCCACCTGCCAGGCCACTCCTTTCCTCATTTCTTACCATCCTAGAGTGTGAGGTGCAAGTCAGCTGGGCTGGACCTGCTCTTGTTCCCTGTGACACCATGCCCCAAACAGCGAGATCCTGCCCTGGAGCTGGAGGCTATAGCAGCTACTGCAGTATGACTTCATAGCAGAGACCACAGGTTACCGACCCTTCAAGTGCATGTTTTCTAGAGGTCTGTCAACTCTGGCAGTTTTGTTTATTTTTCTCAACAACATTGTTTACTTTACATCTGTGACCACATTGCAACCTTCTGTGACAGGGAACAAACCCTGGAACATTTTTCACTAGGATATCACAGTAGAATAGCAATATTTCCCAAGCCTTATATATTCCTGTGGTCTAGCTCCAGACAAGGCGGGTTTGATTTTTGGAGGGGTAGTGTGTGGAGATGGGGAACTTGCCCTATTCTTAACCAGCTGAACAAAATCTGTACAGGCCTTGAAGCTGTTTACATGGTGTTCAAGAGGTGAGGAAAGCTGGAAGGGAGTGCATCTGCATTGCCTTCCCCAGAGTACTCGGGCAGTAGAGCTGGTTAGCTGGGTCTGCACCCTGTGTGAGTGGAGCAAGAGGAGAAAGATTACAAATAATATAGCCTGTTCTGGTTAAAAATAGGAGCATCTATGGAGAAGGATTATCACTGGAGCATGCTCTTCATCTTGAACTACAGTGACCACACACAGGTTGGGGGTCTAGCCTTTGTTTCATTTCCTACTCACAGATCAGCTTTTACCACTTACTGCCACCCATAAAGTTAAAGCTCCTGGGTTTTGCAAAGAAACCTGGGATGCTCTTCTGAAAGATGACTGTACATTTGGCCGATTCCAGGCCAAAGGACTGGGTCTGTGTTGTCACAGTAGACACATCCGGAAGCACTACTTCCTTCATTGTTGTCTGACAACAGGAGTGGCATCAGCAGGGCTGGAAGGCAGAGGCAGCACTGCACTGCTCAGGTTGAAATGCCTTCCTTAGTCCTGCTTGAAGTCAGAAGGGAATGCAGGAGTTGGAGGTCCCTGGAGCAGATCTGGCACCTTCCAAGGCATCTGCAAATACAAACGCCATCTTCAGAAGGAGTGCGTTCCCCAAACTGCTTCCCTGGTGCATGATCACCTGCAGCAGAGGCCAGCATCACTTACCTGCTCTGCCACAGTAAAGCGTGCTGTGCTCAAAGCTGAAGAGCTGTCTGCTCTGCCAGCACAGCTAACCACAGGCCCATTCGTGGTACAGCGACACTGCCAGGACCACGCATCCTCAAGTTGTCACAAGAGCTGCAGGAAAACTTGGGCAAGTGTAACCTGGATTGCTGATAAGAACAGCAGTAGTCAAGTCACCCTTCCCACCTTCTCCATATACCAGAGATGCAGAGGGCACTGGCTATGGGTTCTACCCCCTGCAGCAGCCGACAGAAACAGTATCTGTTGGTCCTTTTGTATTTTTTCCTTATGACTTTAAGGCTTGATTTTCCTTATGTCACTCTAATTATGCAAAACCTGCAGGGCAGGGGTCTCCCTTGTACTGAAGGGCTGTAAAGTAGCACCTTGTTTTGGAGCTTTGCTCAAATCACAATGACTTTGAATAGGGTGGGACCCAGCTTTCTGCATCACCCAGTGTCCACAAAAGCATTCCAGCAACCTTAAACTGGATTGATGTAGAAGAGCTCTCCGCTAGCCTGACATATAGCACATACAACATGCCAGGACAGTTTAGAAACTCAAGCCATCTGGAGTTCTTTCCCACAAAAACATGTGTGTGCCAGAATTTTTCTCCTTTGAGCCACCCACAGTGAGAAGGGATTGTATTAAAGCTGGCTCAAATTTCTCAAATTCATTTTAGGCAAAAGAAAATTGTCAATAAGTATTTGTAAAATGTCTTGGAAAGAACAAGCTGATTAAAAACGTAAAAAAAACTTTGAAGAACATTAACACAATGCATTCTGAGCCCCAAGATACAAGCCTTAAGAATTATGCTGCTTGGGGTGAAGTTCTTTCCCCTTCTTGCCACCTTCTCCCTCAGTGTTTTATTAGCCAGATTTAGGGTTTACCTGATACGAGTCCTGGGCTCCCTTGCCTCAGAAACAAGCTCTGATCTCTGGCTGATGAAGTGCAATAAACTAAGATACACTCAGGTTTACAACTAACATTACTAGATCCCTTTAATACAGCAGCTGTCAATCAGTATCATTTGATTGTCTCCAATTATTGATGGCAGACCATTTCTCAGATGGCTGGAAGGTGACATCTCCGCTGGTAGCTAAAGAAAAAAGAGCCAGTTAGAAATACACACATGTTGAGAAATACACCTACAAGTGGCAGTTCAGCAAGTCCTGCTTGGAAACAACAGCATCATTACTGAGCACTGTGGGCAGAGCAGAAACCCTGCTCCTAAATCCCCTGAAGTCTGTGGTGCTCTCATTTGCAGCTCTTGAGTGGGTCCACAAAAAGATTCTGGCCACAGCACGATGAAATGAGTGAAAAAAAATATGCTAAAACAAGATTCAGGCATTACCTTCTTTGTCACTGATGTTAGGACTCGCAGAGCTGGAAACTCAGCTGATGAAGTATTGCAATACAAGAAGCTATCTAGGAAGGAAAAGAGCAGGATTATTTCCTAATGCAGTTGGACTGTTTTATGCATGTTTTCTTATATAAGAGTTAATCTCCTTCCAATGTTGGCATGGATTTGCACTTTATGCTCTTTAATAATATTTAGCACATGCCTAGCAAAGGTCTTCCTGCCTTTGGGGTGACGTGATGCCACTTGGCATGTGCATAGACACTGGGTAAGGGACACGGCCTCACTCGGACACAGGATGTAGTGCTCTTTTGGGGGTCAATCAAGGCCACAGCACAGGATCCCACCTTGGTTGCCCAGCCTGTGTACACGGATGCACATGCAGACTGAACCAGAGGCACTGGCATAACTGAGCAGGGATATGAAGCAATCCACAGTGACAGCCAGGCTTTCCTTTGGGTAAAGTCACAGGGAGACTGCAGCTGCAAGAGAGGAAACCAGTGGTGGTGCAGGGGAGGGACTGTTGCTGCCCCCAAGCTCTGCACAGCCTCTACCAGAGCCCTGCAGGCTGCAAGTGAGCAGCAGCATTTGCTGTTCCCTTGGGCTTTTGCTCTGGAGCCCCACTGTCTTCCCTAGCCACTAGCAGGCTTGCAAACCACCTGGCTCTGAGGACAAACCCTGTCCTCATCCTTATCAGCTCCCCATTTTGTTTTAGGGCCAGGAGAAGAAACAAACCACAGGACTCAGTTCTAGCTCCTGGTGGCCAAGGACAGGGTGCCAAAACAGCAAGGCTGCTGTCAGCACTTTAGACAAAGGCTGCAGCCCCATGTGCTCATTTGCATCTGATAAGAGAGCAGCCCAAATCCTTGCACATTAGATACCTTCACAGGCAAAGCAAGAAACCCTACGGAGATAAGGAGGGCGAAGTGCTTGTTAGTAGAGGGAACACAGTGCTACATCCCTGTGGCAATAACACTCCCATTAAGGGTTGAGAGGTATTTCTTGTCCTCTCTCTAAAGCAAACTCAAGACCTTCCCATTTCCCCTAAGCAATAGCTTCTATTTACCAGTGGTATGCAACTCCTGGGCGGACTTTGGGCAACCTGTGATAAGGCCTGCTCTGTACTTGGCTGTGCTAAGCTATTTGCTCCCTGCTGAGTTATTATGGGACTCCAGGCCCAAGACACCCACTAATGAGAACGCTTCAAATTCCACTTTCACTAGAAAATTCTGGGCTAAGTTAAAGACCATAAAATACCTTTTCTGGTATCAGACTCATCAGATTATTCCTCAAGTCTAGAGCTGTGTGTCAGGAAAACTGAAAGAAAAGACTTAAACGAATAGCTGTTTTGACAAAGGCCCAGCAGCAAGGGGGAAGCTGCTGGGACATCTTGAAGGATTTTAGTCATTGCTTCCCATGGGATCATTAGAAAGGCAAACCAAGGCCAGTCCCCGCAGACTGACATGCTGTGTGAAAGCCCTTGTGACTAGTTTTGAGGAGTGTTTCCTTCAAAACAGAAATGATTTATTAATAAAATTAATTTTAAATACCTTGTGGCCTTTGAACACACAGAACACATCTGCCTGGGAACATTATCACACAGAGACAAAAGCATCAGAAATCTTTATCAGACCAATCTGCCATGAGCAGTTTTGTGCTTTCCTTCAGTGCCATCAGAGCTGGGTAAGGGGGTATTCCACAAACACAGATTTTATTTGCTTATATTTTAGGAACAGGCTGTAGAGTAGGGAAATTCTGATAGATGTTAGAAGCTTAAGTGTCTTTGCCAAAACCAAATCCAAATTTAAAGTACTATGAGCCTTAGGCTTATCTAAACCATCAAGAAAGAAATTTGCTCTATCAGGTCAAATTTACTGCTCTAATGAAAAAACATAATGCATACAAGATCACCCAGTCGTGTCTCCATAGAGAAGCCATTGCACTCTAAGTTGCTGCGCTTGGTCAGATATGTAACACAACGGTGCCTCAGCACCAAGCCTCCTATCCATAGCGCGTACTGCGCAGCACCAAGCCTCCTATCCATAGTGCGTACTGCACCAAACCACTAACCTACATATGGCTGCACCACTTTGCCCAAAGCTCCCCAAAACCAACCCTCAGGTCATACAAGGAACCACACCACTTTTTCCCCACTCACCACCTCTTAAGTTAGGTTTCTTTCTTCTGGTTTTCTGTCCTTTGTAATACTTTCCTTTTAATTGTTTCCCTTCCAGCTTGGGAAGGCTTCATCTTCTTTTCGGTGCTTTGTTTTACTTAAGCCAAAAATTAAATGCTTTGCACTAAAAGTTTCCTATCATCGCATTTATCCTTTTTCAGTTTTCCCTAAAAAATAAGATAAAAACTGTTGGTTTCTTCCCCTCCCCCCCAAATTAACCCAACTATATTCTTTCAGCCACAAAACAATACCCTAAAAATTACCTAGCTTTTCTTTCTTGCTACTTGGCCACCCTGCTGCTGCTCTCTAGGTAAGCTCCAGCAAGAGCCCACCCCCAACACAAAACTATTACATCTAACAAGAGCAAAGCCTTTCCCAGCCTCCTTTTATGCAGCTCTCACCCAGCACTGAGGCTATATAAGGGGATAGGTACTATTATTTTCTTCAGGTGTGAGTGTTATACTTCTGACTGGGGATGTGTAGGCAAGGGAAGGATGTTCTTAGATACTTTTAAATGTGTTGTGGGTTTTTTTTCAAGTGGGAATATTGTTGTTTGTTTCAATGGTTTCTGGTTTTGAAGACAAACTAATCTAGTAAATAGGTTTTCATGTACGCTAAAAAAAAAGTGGTTTGGTATCTTGCATTGATATATTAACATTAAATATTTTTGCTAAAATAGTTGAAGTTAATATTTTATTTTATTTTTATTAATTGTAAAACAAGTTTTGTTTGCTTAAATAGCCTTACACTGGGGATGAGGGATATTAACTTACCTAAACTGAGAATTCAACTTTTAGTGTTTTTCAGTGTGATTCAGTCTCCAAAGACAATATCTTTCTCCCCTGAAGGATTAACAATTCTCATTTTAATGGGGAAACTTAGGCTGGAGAAAATAGTACAGTTAATTGGTGTTTTTTTTCTTCTTGTAAAACCCACCCTGCTAACCTGCCATCTGGTACTACTTGCAGTAAATGTAGTCAGGAGAAATTCTAGCTTTAACTACATTGCAATCGGGCTGTCTCATTACTTGTTAAAAGTGTGCAAGACGTTCTTCTCACTGTGGAGTCATATATAAACTATTCAAGTCAAATGGCATTTGCCACAGTAGAAAAAAGTGCATTTAATGTGATGGACTCCTCCGTGTGGTTTGGTTTTTTTAGTTCTAAAAGTTCTTTCCCACTGCTTCAGAAAGTGCTGTGATACAAAGGATGTCCTGGCCATCAGCCTAAGTTAGCAATGTTCTGCTGCATAACTCATCTGCTTCGCCCAAGAACACTTTTTTAATTGCATGAAAGCCTCTTTGGCTGTTTGAGCTGGGATTCCACTGTTGCTTTAGCATTTGGTCTGTGTCCAGAGGCTTGTAAAAAACCAGAAATGAAGTGTGGCAATTTGTTACCACCTTGCTGCCCTCAGATTGGGAAGTTTAGTGTACATTTGGTGTGTTTGTAGATGGGAAGCTCCCCTCAGATGGAAAGCTTTGTTTTGCTGAGTGGGAGGAGCTTCATATCTTCAAAGCTCTGCCACAAAATGGGATTCAAATTGCCACATTCCTCCTGTGCTGGGTTTACCTCACTCAGCATAAATGATTGCTAGTTTAAGCACTAGTCTTGCTAGTCCTGTGGTTTAAGAAAGGGTTCTACGGGGTTTAAGCAACAAAGACCCTATAGGCAAAGGACAGTTGGTGACTAACAGACTTCATTAACAGCTGAGCAATCGCATCAGACTGCCAGCTCACCTGTGCCACTTCTGTTAGTAAAGGCTGCAGCGTGAGCCTAATCAGAGCCATAATTTGGGAATGCAATTGAGACCTTAACAGAACCCACATGAATCAAGATCAACATCCAGCTCTGCTGTGCTGTCTGCTTTTAGCAGTCTAATGAGTGGGTGCGAAAGCATGTGCCCCAGGAGGAGGGAGGTGGTGAGAAGGGGGGTGCTTTGCTTTCAGGGTTACCTTTGCTGTAACTCTGTAAGGCTCCGAGTTCACAGGCTGAACACTATGTGATGAGAAAAGGCTACTGCATGAAAAAAACACCCCCCTCCTTCAAAGGACGTGGCTTCCAGAGAACAAAGTAATTGGTTAGAGATAAGCATTGGAGAGCGGAGGGGTGGACTTTATCATCAGCAGCCGTCAAGTGGGAGGTGTGCTTTCAAAGCAACGAGAGCAGAGGGCAGAGTCCTGCTGTGCATTAATCCATGACGTGTGCTGTGTTTCAGGGTGGTGCAAAATCAGATGCCTGGATTGGGTGTGAGGCAAGGAGCCCCCTCCACCTGCAATGAGGAAACAGCAGCGTGCACGGGTGTGGAAGGGGCCAGGCAGGCTGACGAGTAAGTAGCAAGGAGGTCAGGAGCGCTTTGAAACAGAGGTGCTCCGGCTGCGTGTGTGTGTATCCAGGGGTGGATTATTCCTGGGGGGACGGCCCTGTGATGCCTGCGTCACCCTGCCTGCCTGATGCTCCAGGGTGGCAGTGTGATTCCTCCAGATGGCTGTTGAAAGATCTGGCCCTGCCTTCCACAACAGGCTGGAGCTGAGTTTCACCCTGTCCGTTGCTTATTTCACCAGCAGAAAACTTGGAGGGTGAGGCTTTTGGTGGGTTAAAAGAGTGGTTATTCCCACAAGCAGTGACTGCTTTCAAAGAGTGTGGTTTAGGAGCTGTGCAGTATTACCAATGTGAGCAGTCCAAGCACTTCTAAGTAATCCTAGGGTGAGAAATCGGAGTGATTGGATCCAGTAAGGAAAGGTTTTTTTCCATTTCAGACTTCCTAAGGGTTGCTTTATAACTTAAAAATTGGAGAAAGCAGCTTGTCTGTGTCATCTCAACAGGCGAGCAAACAGTGGTCACAAAATAATTTCACAGCTCGTTGTTAGACTGCTGAACTAAATACTGCTAGAGAGAGAAAAATGCTCTGAAAAAGATGACAGACAAGGTCTGCAACAGCATGCAGGAAAAAAAGCGCTACTTAGATTTGCGTCACGGAGAAAGGTCATGGAAAGGCTGTAAAATGAGAATCCCAAGGTAGCACAGTCCTCAGTCTTTGTTTTAGCAACACTGGAGATAGTGAGGGGAAAACCTTATTCTCTGGAAGCTGTAGATGGCTGTGGAGCAAAAGTATGTTCTACACCAGAGAGCTTTAGTCCGCTCACAAACTTCTTTCACTTGGGATTTCTTCCCTGAGGCTCGCTGTTCACAAAGGCTCTGGTGGCATCCCTGATACCCCCTACCAACAGGCTGCTTTTAAGGGCTTCTAGCTAAGGCTCACAGAAGGCTTCAGCGAGCCCTTTCCCAAGGGAGCCCGGTGCATGATGTGAATTGTGGCAATGGCTCTGAATGTGGTGGAAAAGACTTCAGGGTTTTACCAGGCAACAGCTGCTTTGCATGTTTGTGCTGATCGAGGCTATAATCCCTACCTGGATCTAAGAGGAAGGGAGATACACAGGATTCTCCCTGCTGTGGAGGACTCCCTGTGAGGGCCCTCCAGGCGTCCGTGCCAGAGACTCAGAGGCCACATCAGAGTTTAAATTCTTACGAGTTCAAGCTTGTGTTGTCCTCTCAGAAAGGAATGATCATTCACAGGACAATGCCTTGGGTTACTGAGCTCTTTCCTCTATAAAAGGAGAAACCCAGGCTGGGAAAAGGCCACACCCTTTTGTGGCCACGGAGTCAGGCAAGAGTAGCTTCCCTTCGGCAGGAAAGAGTTCCTTCCTCAAATAAACCCCAAGCAAAGCAGAGACCTCAATTAGCGCCCGAGCAAGGACTGGAGACATTCCCCAGCACGCATGTTATGCAAGGGTCAGGTTCTGCTGCCCTGATTCCCGTTCCTCCCCGAAACTGCAGGCATTTAGGCACATGCCTCAAATACACGAGCAGTCGAGCAGTCCCACCTACTGCACTGGTCTGTCCCAAAGCGTCCTGCTGAAGCTGAGCCAGCAGTCCTAGTTTCACAAGCACTGACACCCACTGGTCCTATATCTGGGGTCACCCAGCAGCAGGAGCATCAACCCGGCAGTGATGTATCCCTGTCTCGCGCATCTTAGCTCTCTTCCTGCCTTCATAAAGGATCCATAGGAGAGCCAGATTAGGTGCAAGATTAACCTATTGCATTTTTTGACTGTTTAGAAGCTCATTTGTGCTAAATCAGAGAGCAGAGTACGTTGCAGGACCCATGTAATCCGGTGAGGTTCCTAAAGCCAGTTTGTTGTTTGTAAACTCTCAGGAATGACCGCACTGGACATCTCTTCCCTGCAACTGGACCCGCGATCCCCCCCCACTCCCATCACATAAACACCTATGAGGAGATTTAGGGCTGGGGTCTCTGGGGAAATGCACCTCTGTTTATGAAGCTGCCTTCCCCCTGCAAGGCTGGGACCCGTACCGCAGCACAGCTCCTTTTCTGCCCAGCTGAGATTCCTGCAGGAACACTTTCCGTCCCCAGGTGTGGGAACAGGGCTCTAGCCACACCGTGGGTACCACTTCCTAGTGCTGCGGTGTGAGGAAAGGGACTGGAGGTGCAGGAAGGAGGGGGCGGTATCGGTGCTGCTGGGCAGCCTGGGGCAGTCCTGGGGAGGAGCAGGGCTGCGGTGCTGCCCTGCATTCCTTTCTGCATCGGCTGGTGGGCAAGAAGGGCTGAGAAATGGCGTGGGTGTGTTACACCCTCCTCTTCTTGGGGCTCTCCAGCTGCAGCCCTCTGCCACAGCCAGTCTGAGGACTCTTGCTGGAATGTTGGACCTTGATCAGCTGCATTTTTAAAAGCAGGACTCGTCCTTAGTCTGCTGGGATTAAAAAGGGACGCAGTCTTAGCTACTCCCCAGAATTTAGGAGGTGTAAACAAGTGTTTTGCAAACCCCAGGACCAGCGACAATCTGTCGCTGTAAGCAAAAGCAAGCACTCGCCCCGGTTGGGGCCAGGCTGTGAGCTTCACACCAGAGTTTGAGACCCCCAAACCCATGGTCCCACTAGCGCTGGTGATTGTGGCTGCACCCAGGAGCTGGTACCCGCCCTGTCGGGCGCATAGGACTTGCCTACCAAGGGTTCTGATGAGCTTCCGGCCGAATCGTTCCATCCTCTCGCTGGTAGAAAAGTGAGAAATGGGAGGGAGGGCAGAGAGGCTCAGACAACGGTTCATTGGGTTAATTTAAAAGTACATTCTTCAGTAAGTTCAATCTGTTTCACACAATCTGCCTGCCTCCTGGCTTCCTCTTGCGGGATGGCCCCCAAGGTCCCATCTCTACTGGCAGAGGATGCCAGGGAGCTCGCTCTCAGTCACTCTCGCTGCCGGTTCGGTGGGGTGCTGCCCTGTGGCCGTGCTGCGGCCTGAGGCAGGCAGGCAGCGCTGCCCTACCAGCGGACAGGGAGACCTTGCTGACAGACGACACACTGCGGGCCAGGGGCTGCGTGGGGAACATAATTGTGCCTCGGGGTGCCTCCAGGAGCTGCCAGATCTCCCCTGAGGTGGAGCTGCCCAGATACTCCCAGGGCTGGCGCCCGCTGCCGTCCCGCACCTGCACCTGGCACCCCAGCTGCAGCACCAGCACCTTGATGACAAGCTGGTGGCCATGGATGGCAGCCAGGTGCAGCGGAGTGTATCCGCAGCCCGAGCGGGCATCCACGTCCAGGGCCAGCCCAGCCTGCTGCGCCGCTGCTGCCAGCTCCTGCAGGCCTGGCCCATCACCGTGCTTGGCCAGCCAGTGAAGGACTGTGAAGCCCGACATGAAGTCCCGCTGCAGGGCCAGCTCCGGCTTCTCCAGAAAGAGCCCTCGCACCCGCGCCCAGCACCCTGCTGACACCGCCACTAGCCAGGCGTGCTCCCGCCGCCCCAGCGGCACCGTCAGCCCCCGGCTTGGGACATTCCTAGAGATGTTCTTGTAGGGCACGGTGCTGCGCTGCAGCCCACAGTCATCTGGCAGCGATGGGGTGATGCCCGGCACCTCCAACAAGGCAAGCTGGCACCTGATGCTCCTGAAGACAGGCAGCGGTGCTGGGGGGCTGCTCTCTGGGGCCTGGGGCCCTGCGATGCCCTGTGCTGGCAGCAAGGACCGGGATGGGGGCGGCCTGGCAGGGGGTGGCTGCAGGGACCCCGATGGGGGTGACTGGGTGGAGGACTGTGGTGGGGATTGGGATGGGGGTGGCCTGGTAGAGGACAGCGCCCCAGGACCCGACGGCAGTGGCAGGGTTTGGTACGGGTACAGCAGCAGGGCGTCAGATTGGGTTGGTCCGTTTGGGGTCAGCACCCTGGATCCCCTCGGTGGGGATGGCCTGGTGGGGAGTTGCTGCAGGGACCTGGACTGTGATGGGGGCAGCCTGGTGGAGGGCAGCAGGTCTGGGCCGGATGAAAGCAGTGGGGATGGGGATGGGCTGGTGGGGAGTTCCTGCAGGGACCGGGACAGGGGCAGCACCCCTGGGGCGAGCAGCAACGGCAGGGACCAGGATAGGGGAGGCTCGGCATGGGGTGGCGGTGGGGACCGGGACAGGGGCAGCTCGGTGGGGGACACCCTGGGGCCTGATGACAGCAGTGGGGACTGGGATGGTCCGGTGCGGGGCCGCCCCCCTGGGCCTGCTGAGGGCGGTGGGGCCTTCAGTGGGGGCGTCCCTCTGGGGGGCTCCGGCGGAGAGCGGGGCTGAGGCAGCCCGTCAGAGGACAGCACCCCGGGGCCCGGTGGCAGTGCCGGGGACTGGGCTGGGGGCAGCCCTCTGGGGCGGTGGGGTGGCGGGGACCCGAACGGGGCCGACGCAGTGGGAG
>VZTV01014493.1:98025-130799 GCA_013400875.1 Anhinga rufa
TATGGATGGGAGAACTTGGGAGCGGGGAGGGCTGCGCCTCGGCCAGGGTGGGCAGCGGGAGGGCGGGCGGGGAGGCGCCCGCAGCCCCTGGGGACGGCGTTTGGGCGCTCGGCTGCGGCGGGCAGCGGTCGTGGAAATCCCGGCGTGGAAGTCTTCCGAGGGGCACGCGTGTTCCGCATCTGCCAGCGTGACCGTTTTTCCGGGGATGTGATGGCCGGGAGATTTTTTACATCCATGTTGAGAAAGACAAAGGATTTCTCCTTTACAGAGAGAAAGGAAAAAAAAACAAACCCAAACCCACAAAAAGTAACAGATGCTGTTCCCGAAAAAAACCCCAAACCCCAACCAGCCTCTCTTGCATCCAGCTTGCAGAAACGTGAATGAAACTCCACCATGCCCGCACTGAATGCACTTTTGTGCATCGGCCGGGGGAGGGAGAGAGACTTGACTGACTTGCCAGTAACTTTTTCAGTGCTTGTGAGTAAAACAGATGTTGCCTATGAGCGGAGGACTTGAACGTGGCTCCTTCTCATAGTAAGAAAATGGTCTGTGTTCAAGATGTGACCAAGATGACACTGTTTCTTTTAGTGTTTATTATGCACTTATGGATCTGTGGGGCTACGTGGTTCCTCTGATGTGGCAAAGCGGATGTATGAAGATGGGTTTAATGGTGTTACTGGAGGTGGGGAAGTTATGCTGCTAAGGAAAATAAGAGCTGATGTCTGTTAACGGAATACCTATAAGTTAAGCCAGCTGTTTGTCAAGCTTCTTCTGAAACGATTCCTTGATCTTAAGGTTTAAAGCATGCTTGGAAATCGAAGTTTGTCTTTTGGTGTAAGAAGATGCATTGAAATTACTACTTCAGCTGGTGTTTAGGTATTGCCGAGCAGAGCTGTTTTGCTTTGTGTAGAGTAGCAGCGTTGCAACAGGAATAAGACTCAGGAATGTGGCTTATTGCGAGATGTGATTGCCGTTTGTTCTTGTGTGTGTGTTTTGCTTTATTTTTTTGTCATTATATTAAACTCAGGCCACTACTCAGCCTCTTGCATTTTTTGGTCCACTAGCAATCCCAAAACAGCGCCCGCAGAGGGTTTCGCACCAGTAAACTAAATTCATTTCTTGTGTGTCACTGAGCCCAGTCCAGTGGGACCGACTGCAGAATAAACCATCCTTCAGCATGAGAAGCATGTGGGAGAGGGAAAGATGAGGGCACTCAACTTCCTCGTAAGCAGCCAGTGGGCAGAGTTCACTCTCCAGAATCAGTGCTTCTTGGAGTAGAGACTTGTTTTATCTTGGGATGATAAGAGAAGAAAGGACAGTGGGCTGTTGTTTCGTAGGTGTTGGGGTGTTTTGCCTTCTATACCTTCTTATCTAATTCTCTCTGCTGCCGCTTTGCATGCTGCTGTTGTGTTGCTGGGGGGTGGTAGGGAGTTTGAAGATTTCTTCAGTTAATTATACGGTAGCGCAAGGCAAAGCTCATGAACGCTGGCCTATCAAGCTTTCAATGCAATAATCATATTTTATAAGTGGTATGCGTCCTCTTGGAGGGAGCATGGGGGTAGAGTTAAAGGAAGGGGGAAAGAAAAGAAATGAAATGAAAAGTGAGTCAGGTTAACTTAAAACTAAGATAACATTCCTGAGTCACAACCTTTTGCGTCCTGGCAGGATATGACATTATGTTAATTGTAAAAGCATGCATAAAAAATAACTTTAGCAAACTGCTCTGAAGTGTCTGGGCTTAATTGTAGCCCAGCAGGGCGTGTTTTGGTAGGATGGGCGGCTTTTATTTGAAGGCCCTGATCCCACAGATGTGAAGGCACATGTGTAATGCCCTGCCTGTAATTTCATTTGACTTAATAGAGACTGATCTCAGTATGTAAATGTGAAGGCATGCATAAGCAAGGTCTTGGCAGGATTGGTGCTGGGAGCTGCCATGGGACCTCTCAGCAGACGAAAGCCGTGCATATGCATGCGCTGGGGTGGAAGGATGCATATGGTCATCTGTGCTGGCTCTATCTGGGCTCAGTGTGAGATAAGCCACTTGAAGTCTGGAAGGTGTTGAGACGTGCTAGATAGGGGACCCCCTTCCTCCTCCTGGGTTAGCTCCCAGCATCTTGACCAGCATTGGATGGTTTCGCAATAGTTTAGAGCATGGAAGAAGGTTCTGGCCTCCCTACCTTTCCCTTTATGTGTTGATCCTAAATATTTACAGAATCATAGCTTAGTCTAGTTAAAGGAGCAAAACTAATATTTACTCATATGCTAATATATGCTCCCCTCCAAGTCAAACAAAAATTGATGGGAAATTAAGCTGGAATACAGGTTTTACATGGGGGCCATGGCAAACGTTATCTGAGATATTAAAACAGCACCGTGTATTCTTCCATCTGTTTTAAAAATACTTGCTAATGAGAGACTGCCAGTTTCCATGGAGGGGAGGGAATGAGAGACAAGAAGGTAGAGCGGGGCTGATGGAGCTGAAGAATCCACGTGCTTTGCCTTTCTCTGAGCAGCAGATCTGCCAACACCGACTGGGGTCAGCAAGAGCTGTGGGGCAGCGCCTTTGGAAAGCCACATCCGTGCGTGGTGGTAGGTGGAGCAGGGCCACCATGACCACTGGTTTTGGGCAATGAGATGAGCACTAAGAAAGGGGATATAGCTTTATCTCGAGTGTCTCTGTGCTCTTGGTAGCTGAGTGTCTGGTCATCTTCATGACAAAGGTGTGACTGGGTGGGAGAGGAGCTACTGCAGGTGGAGAGCTGAGACTGAGAGAGGTTGGGGGACAAGGCGGGTCAGGATGGACCCTAGGGTAGGGAGTGGATTGTCGTGCTCCAGGCACGGGTTGGCAGTGCCCTGGCTCCTTTGCAGCTTGTTGCTTTCCTGGTTAGCTGCAAGGCTGAGCTGTCCCTGCTGTCAGGTATCCTCTAGGGAGCATTGTGGGGCTGTGGACTCTCCTCTTGGTGAACGTGGTGATGGCGTGGTTTTGGGTGGTGCTGCTGGGGCTACTGAGATGGCCAGGGGCATGGGTTTTGTCTTCCTTGCCTGCTTTCAGCTGTGAAATGTGGCTTTTTGGGCCTGGCCTGGCTCGGCTCAGCTGCCTGTGCCAGGGAAGCAGGCCTGGGTGGTGCACGCAGGACTGTATTTTAGTTTGTGAACTCTTCATTTCCTTTATTCACTTTGGTGCCTTGTCTGCAGTAGGAAATTCTTTCAGACAATTCTTGTTGGTCCCGTTGACGTTAACAATGGTGGGAACCTGCCTCCTCGTTGCCTTGTTTTCAGCACAGTCTCGGGCGTAGGGCAGGTTACGTGGCCAGCCCGCCACTGGACAGGAGCTGACCTGCAGTCAGGATCTGATGGGAGATACTTGGAAGATCCTGATTTTTCATAGATGACATCATGGGGAATGAATTTCAGTGTCTGTGTAGGGCCTCTGAAATAATGATGGGGATTGATTAAGTAAGCAGCATGAATCTGAGAAGTAAAATATTTACTCAGAGCTGAGGCATGCTTTCTATGTCCCCTTCCCACCCCTGCAGCCCCTGAGAGAGATGGCTGTACTGGCTGGCTGCCTGCTCTGGAGAGATCTGAGGATTGTTGCTCCTTTTGTGCCCCTGGTATGTCTCTTCCTCTCGAGGTAATGCCTAGAGGGCATGAAGCCACTCAGTAGCTTGTGGCTTGCTTTGCCGGAGGGATGCCGAGGGGGACAGGGTCTTCTGTTGGCTTGGCAAAAGCTTCTCCCTTGCCCAGCCTCTTTGTTGGCTTGGTTTGGCTCTAGGCTTCAGTCCTGTATGCTACAGTGGGTCTTGAAGGAAAAGATTCTGAAGCAATTTCAGCTCAGAAGAGTTGAGTGCAACCAGGTGATTTTAAAAGAAACAAAGAAAGCCCCACAATAGCACTTCAAGCTTTTTTTAGGTAGAGTATCTAGCTGCCTTCACTTCCAGCTCCATGAACAGCTCTCCAGCCTACTGTAATAAGTGATGTGTAATAATGGTTCAGACAAACACCACGGTATTGTTAGCGTTCAGCTAATACGCTCCAGATGCATTCAGAATGCTCCGGATCAGAGGCAGAAAACCAAGTTCGAGGTCTTGCTGTTTTAGCTAAGAGGCGTGGTAACAAAAAATTACCCCAAATCTGCTGCGTTCTCCCTATGTTATTGTAAGTGCTCGTTTGCATGCTGCTGTGTGATGCATTCAGTGAGATGGGAATAAGACATGCTCTTTCTTGGCTGCTCCATTACATCAGGGTGCCTTGTTTAGATGTATGTGGGCCAGGACTTGCCGGAGTCAACAGAGCTGTTCCCATCCACAGCTTGGGCAGATGTGATTAATGCGGGTGTAGGCATTGCATGAGGTGGTGGAGAAAGAGCTGTGAGAAGGAGGAAAAGCTCCCTGTGGTTTTCTATTAGCAATACCCATCCTTTCTGCAAGCTTGCTCCTGTGGCTGAGCTCTCTGCTCGTCCAACATAAGTGATACCTGCTGCTGGCATGAGACGTGGAGTCCAGAGGCTATTATTGCCATTTCACTACTAGTACCGTTGTTTTGCTGAGCTCTGCAATTGATAAGTCTTGAGCTGTCTTTGGGACTCCTCCTTTAAAAATACAGACTGTGCCTGTGTTTAGGAAAGTGGCTAAGTAGCCTTAGGATCTGAATTTGCAATTAAGAGCTTTTGAAACTGCTGGAAATATGGAGGAGCTGAATCTTTTTCTTGCAGGCTTAGGCTTTTTATTTTCTTTAGTAGCATCCCACGTAAGGTGAAGGCGAAGAGCAGACTACTGCTGGGTTTGGTTTGGTTTTTTTTCCCCGTCTCAGCTTATAGCTTCTTTAGATCTTTCTATTATCTAATTGGATTTTCTGTTACCATTTCTGCGTCCCAGATTTATTTTCAGATGGGATTTAGCTGCTGGAAATGTGTTATTGAAGTACTGTAATTGCGGGTTATTTCTTTACCAGATCTGGTCATGAATACTTGGCACAGGCTAATAGAAAAAGCCTTGTTTTAGAAACATTTTGGTTTTGCCACAGATGTTGCCTGCTTTGCCGGCAGCTCCTGAGAACCGATTCCTGTGCACAACAGTAGTTCTAAGAGGAATTGTTTCTGGAAATCGGTGTGCATATCATGTATTTCATTCAGAAATTACATTAACCTCTCGTGATGGGACTGGAAGCAGAGAAACAGCGTTTTGAATCGTGAGGGGGAGCTTTGTAAACGATGTTTGGGGCTGTCTGTGGATCTGAAGGCATTCTGCAAAGTCTGTGGGTGTTTTGCCAGGGGCTTAACTTGGTGCAATGTCAAGTACCACGTCCTCTGTAAGCAAGGGGTTCGACAGATTCTATTGCCAGACGTGTGTTGAATGCACCAAGTGTGCTAAATGCTTTACTTAAGCACATTACCCTGGTGTGAATTAAGTTTCTGACAGCCTGGTGGTGGTGGTGGCAGCCTCTGTTTTTTGTCTGTAAACAAGGCTAAGGTGGGAGAGGAGTGAGTTTGGTAGATGGCTTGCTTGGCTTGGTGACAGCGTGAGCTTGTATTTCCCTCTTCTGCAGGGCAGCACGGTGACTGATTCGAAGTGAGGTGCAAGAGCACAAACTGCAATAGAGATCGAATTGCAAGTCTGCTTTTATTCTTTCGGATAGAGGTTCCCACTTGCAGCCACAGCCAAATCTCTGCGTTTCAAAGCACACAAATCATCTCCTTTCAGGCCCTGTGAAAACCCATCTCCTCCAATCTGAGTCGGCCTAGGAGCTTTTGGCAGCTTTCAAATGAACGAAGGGCAACAGTCCTGGCTTTATTTTTCCAAAATTTGGCAGGCAACAGCCTAGCTTGGAAACAAGACATTTGCAACCTGGAAAGGTGAAGGTATCTGATTATCATTGACACTCGTTCTTGGCATCTCTCTGCAATAACATGGATTACCCCACATCCTCCAGATGTGTGTAGGAAATGTACAGGGTTGCCAATAAAGAGGTTGTGCAAAAATGGAGTTGGATTTTCCTTTTCTTGCTTCCTCATACGATGAAACTTTTTTCCTCTGGTGTTTCCTTTTGTTTTAATCGGTAGAATTAATTTTCTTGGATATCTGCAGGATGAAGTTAGAAGCAGCATGGCTAATGATATTTCTATAGTCTTTGGTTTTGTTTTGTTCCTAGTTTGAAATGTCAAGACTGTTACTTTTAAAAATTGCTGAATTAAACAACTGGAAACATTTCTCACTTGTTCTCAGCTTTTATGGCTGAAAGATTAGGTTGTCATATAGTGAGCAGGTATATTGCTAGCTGTAAGTGCTAGCAAGTGATTATAAGGCTTAGCGCAGCCGTCTGGGACTGAACATATGTGCAGTCCTCAAATCTTCATGTCAAGACCCCAAGAGAAGCAGGGATTTGGCTAGATCGTCTGGTGACTTGCTCTAGTAGTAAATCACACCACTTGACCACCACATCTGTTGGCTTCTTCCTACCCTGAATCTGTTTCGTGTCCAGGCTGAGCTATGGCAGGTCTCATTGTGCCTTTTCTTTCTTGGTCAGTCACAGAATTCTGTGCTCTGAATTTTTTCTTTTTGCCTGTGTGTAAGCACAAGGGTGTAAATGCTGAGGTGGGGGGAAAAGGCATTTCTCAAATCAACGTCAGCAATTTTATCTGTAAAGCTTTCCCTAGTTGTGGCCAGGTAACTCAGCCTGCTGCTGCTGTTGTTAACATAAGAAATAATGAATCAATAATTATGCCTTTGTTAGCCTACAGATGCAGAAGATTAAGATTTTTTTATTACATTTGAAAATGGCTTTGTTCACTTCCTGTATATTGCATGTAGTTTCCAAGCCAAGAAAAATCCTTAATGCTTTTAAATTAATGCTTTTCTGCCACAACGTATCTTTTATCACAGAAAATGCCAACCTAGTCTCATTCTTTCATCTGTCTCATTAATATTGAATATGTGGCACTTTAATATGGCAGGCAAAGCAAAGCAGGGAGTTTCAGCTAATATCTGACAACGGCAATCTGAGATTAAATGGCATTCGAGTGCAATCCGCTATATATAAATTGGCATTTTCCAGGAGCGTTTGACCTAATTTACAGGTTTGTGTTTTTTTCTCCCCCTGCCCCCTCAAATCTGTCTTCAGAGGTTGGTTAGTCATCATGATTTCTGAGCCTTCAGCCTGCTTTTGAGAAGGTGCTTGGTGCCAGCCAGTCCTCTGAGCCCTGGCAGGGGTGAGAGGTGCTAAGCATCTTTGGGGAGCAGGTCGCCACAGGCCTGAGGGTGCTCCCCAGTTGGTGTTAAGGCTGATGTGTGAGGGGTTCCTGTAGGGACTGGGCATGAGACAGACCAGAGTGCTGCCTCTGCACCAGCCCCTGCACCTGGCAGATGCTATTCTGCTGTGCCAGACCCATTTTTGGAAGTCATGAAATGCATCCCTTGGCCAGAGTCCAGAGGCAGCCCTCCTTCCTGGCTTTGAGTGAGGTCTCGCAGAGCGCTCTTGTCTTTGTAGGCCTAATAAATGTCGAGGTCTTGTGACGAGTGGGGGGGTTTTGGTGACTGTAGCACAAGTCCCTGGTGTCCCGTGGAGGTGGAAGGTGGCACTGGATCTGGGAGCTCCTTCGCACTGGGGAAAACTTGCCCGTGAAGTCTCTGCTTTGGCCCCAGCCAGCTCTTCAGCGCAGCAGTGGTAAACCCTTCCTGATGCTCTGAATTACTAAGAAGCTGGGCTGAAAGTTGAGACTAAACTACTTCTAGAAGAAGTGCCTTATTTTCTGGGATGCACAGTTGATGGTCACTGAATGATTTAGTTTGGTTTCTGATATATAATTACCAAAAAGCAGTAGTGTCAAGGGACCTTGGGTTTTGTGTTTCCAGGTAGCTGAATATTCATCCTGCTGAAAAGCACTTTTGCTATTCAGCATTTGGAATTATGCAATTATTCATTATTAGATCATTAATTACAAGAGCCATGTGGGATTAGGGTTTGTGTGGTTGGCGTGCAGCGAGTATTTCAGCTCCTGATTTGCTGGGTGGTCTTGGGCAAATGCCTTTGTTTTCTCCATCTGTAAAGCGGATGATAATTCCCTTGTTTTGTAAGATGCAAAGCTGTGATCGGTGAATTAATAGCATGGCCGTAGCCACCTTTACAAACCTAGCCCTGTTGCACCAAATCTAGTGAGATCTTATGGCACAGAAGCATTACCGGACTAATGCTTTTAATTAAAACACTTTCAAGAAAACAACTGTTTAAATAGGGTAAGATGCAAGTTATGTTTTCAAGGAGATTTAACAAGTAATTTCTATGAGGAAGAAGGGTTTAAAAGTGAGCAGCATGAATAACTCCACTGACCTTGTTTCTCTGGGTTTATGTAAATGCAATTGAGGGCAGTTTTCAAGTAGAGCATTCCTAAGACGTGGGGAGTTTCTCTGTTGTAGGCCAGAACCACTTAAACATCAAAGCCAGAGGTGTTTTGGTTTTGTTGTTTAAACAAAAACAATACTTGAAATTGTAGTCTGACGTGCGACTATTGTCCGTTACTGAACACAGCCACATTTACCCTGGATTTGGCCTCTCCAGGAATGGAGCTCAGAAAAGCTGTTTTTCCATGGGATGTGCATTACTGGGTTTTCATATAACCTCAGGAAAGCAATGGGTTTTTTTATAGCCTAACCAAGCAACCTGATGATTTTTTCCAGCAGGATGAGACAGAAAGCGAGCAGTATAAATCCAGGCAGGCTAGCTGCAATACAGCTTACATGCAATGAAGGGAAGTATAAAGTTCACACAGGCTAAAAAGTGGTCGTTGTTTCTGGCGTGAAATAGGTGGTTGGTCCCGATGTAAAATACATGGTAAGAGTTCCCAAGAGAAAAACATGCAGACGCTGCCCCCATCCACACTAATTGTGGTAGATGGGTCTCTTTCTGGACTCTGTGTGCTCTGTGATCTTGGCAAACGAAAGCAGTTCAGGGCAGGGGACCTGGTATTTCTAGTTCGATGCAGTGCCTTGCAAGGAGGGTCATGGCCCAGCATCTCGTGTTCAGTGGTGCTGAATGATAGGAAGGAGGGTGGAAGTGGCTGGATGGGTGCTGTCCTCCTGGCTTCTATACAAGAAGGAACACTGTGTAGGTCTGCTTTTGAGGTTTATGCTCCAGTTTGCACCCTTGGGAGCAACTGAGTGGCCGAAGAAGATGCAGGTAAAACCATCGTGCACCCAAGGAAGGGTTGCTCTCCTGCCTGCACTGACTCTTCTGGGGTCAACGTGCGCTGGCCTGCCGCAGGACCAGGCTCTTGTGCTGCGTTGGTACTGTGATGTGCGTGGGGTGGGAGCCTCAGTGCTGCACCTACAAACCCATCTCTTTCTCACGGACAGTCGTGAGAGGGAGGGAGGGAGGAAGAGCTGGGCATTAGACTTCCTCTTTGAAGGCTTACCAAGTTCCCAGAGGAGTTATTTACCTGTCAGATCCCAGCTGCTCTGGGGTATAAGCAACCCATGCAGTGCTGCTTGTGGCTTTGCGTGTTACCTACTGCTTTGAGCAATGCAGAGGCGGAGACTGCTGCATCGCCTTTGCAGTGTTAATAAGGAATGTGCAGCAGTGGATGACTTGCTTTGGTATCTCTCATTAAATAATTCGAGCCAAGGGCAAAAACATGCACCGCACATGGGAATAGTGCCCCAGTTTTGGGATAGGCAGGTCTGCAGCACTTGGAGTTGTAGAGCACGTCAGTGCACAAAGCTCCTTCATGTGAACTAATCTTGCCTAGTCCTCTGCAGGAAACGCTTGCTCGGAGCAGGCTGAATTTGCCTCTGGCTTTGTTTGTCTTCCCGAATCCTTAGCTTTGGCTCTGTAAAGTTGTGACAAGACTTACCTGCCCTGTCAGGTCTTTAAAGCCTTGCCGCTGCAGAGAGATGAAGCGTGGCGCAGTAGAGCGGGCTCGCTCGGCAGCGCCCCTGCTCATCTGTCACAGTTGTTCTTGCTCCACAGTCGACTCGTGCTCAGCTGTTACATGGTATGTGCTGGCACAGATAGTTGGCTAAGCTAAACAGCTCAGTGCTTTGCTTACAGAGGGTTACCTGACGTGCCCTGCTGCCTATCCTGGTGCTTCTGAGGAAAAAAAAAAAGGGAATTGAGATTGAGCTTAGAAAGCTGGATGTAGTATGGGCAGCCTGTGACCTGTGTGGGACCCTAGCTAACGGGGCCGTATGCTGGCCTGGCAGTCTGCCTTTGCAAATGTGCCTGCAGGAGAGCAGCCTGTCGTGAGGTGCCTCTGTGCTCTCCTGCCAAGGCAGTGGGGTGAGAGACGGCTGGAGCACCTGCGTGCTAGATCACACTTCTTTGGAGTGACACCTCTTGGGGGGAAAAGAGGACGTGAAATCTGAGTAATGTGAGTAAACAAAGCTCCAGCATAAAGTAACTGCAGGAGATACAAGCTAATGGCAAATCCTCTTGCTCATTATTGTTATTTGGGGAAACAGCCTTACAAAATGTTCCATTCTTCCCTTCCAAAAGTTGTCCTTGAGCTATGTATTTCAACAAAGTGGAGCGCAATATGTATTGTCTGTACTCATAAGGCTGCAAGACTTTGAATTCTACCAGATGCGTATTTAGCTTGACTCTCTGGGAGAGGTCTGAGCAGCTGGACTGTTCAGATGGGTAGTACACTAGCAAATTTGTTCTGTTAGCTTTTGGGCTGTGTCAAGGAATAACATTGGAAGTGTGCGTTTAAGTTAACACTAGTCTGTTACGATCAGTGGCATGGCTTGCTGCAGCCCAAGTCTTGCCAGGAGGGCAGAAATTAAAAGTAATTCTGGGTCTGACTGCTTTTGTTTTCCTTTAAAGCACAAACATGACTGGGGTTGATAGTCCAAGCAGAATGTGGTGGCCACCATTAATTCATCTGTGGGGGTGCATACTGGCCCCAGTTTAACCTTTGAGCAGGGCTCCATCGACAGTTAATGGATGTTACAGCAGACTGTGTATGGAATAATTTATGAATTCGGAAGAACACGATTCCAGCGAGCACGTGGGTGAATGTCAGTGAGCAGCAGCCTGCTGCAGGAAAAATAACATTGGATTAGCTCAGGGTAATGTTTGGAAGTGTTGCGCTTAGTTCCTAAAGACCGGCCCTTCTGCAGAGCAGCACTGGACTCTAGGCAGGATATTCTGAAGTGAGCAGAAACTTACTGAATATGAGTATTCTTCATGCTTCAAACAAGAAGTGGGAAGCAATGCAGGGCTATGCCGTTTTTGGCTACCGGCTTTTCCTAAGCAGCCTTTGCAATATCTCTCTCATTTGGAAAGACAATTCCCTTGTTTCAAGTACTTGGACTGTCTGGGCAAACGCCAGGTAGCTTGATGTCACAGCTCCAAAGCAGCTTGGTACCATTACAGACCTGTTATCTGGCTCGGGAGGTTGGTGTTGGGTGCCTTTTCTGCAGCTGAAGAAATGGAAGCCTTGCCTCAGCACCAAACTCGGAGCCAGATGTGAACCCAGCAGCACTCCCCTGCCTGTTTCCAGCTTTTCAGCCTTCTGCTTTTAATTAAGCTGTCACAACACTGCAGGCAGAGTGGGACCAAGATACCAGAAGCCAAAGGTCCAGCTCAGAAAGGCATTTGGGAGCCTTGGTATGCGGATGGGAAGCCTTTGACAGCCCATAGGGCAGCAGGGTCAGTGCCTGTCTCCCACTAATTGTGGTTTGTTTGCTCTCTGCTCATCCAGCCACTCTGTGGCAGGGCTGAAAACACCATTGAAGTCTGGCATTTCCCCCTCATGTTGGCTTTAATAACAAAGTGTATCCGCACATTTGAGGAGCACCTTAGATGATAGCTGCTTTTGCTAGTCCTCAGAGTGTCTCTCTCTTTGTAAAAGTTCTTGTGCACCATTAGCTGTGAGAATCTTTGTTGCTTTGAGAATAATTACAGAAGACTACAAGGAGGCTCGCTGTAGTTAATCTATGTTACCTGGTGTGTTTTTGCGCCTTATGCCTCCAGACGTGGTCACACAGTAGAGCAGTGCTTGCATCTGAGCAGCTGGAGGGGTTTGCTTCTGCAGGGGTCTTTTGGTGGCATTAGAGCCCAGCAATGTTTTGTGGTTCGTAACCTCACCTACTGGATGGAGGAGGCATGGCCTTCAGACAGGAGGATGTAACTCCTGTGTCAGGTTTGTTCGTGGAGGTTGGGCTGTTGCCAAGCAGAAACTCCTCAAAGACCCACGGGGTTGCCGGGGTGTTATTACCTGAGAGGCAGCACTCGGCGATGTTGTAGCTCAGCCTGTAGTTGTCACCCGTGGGGAAACAGCCAGCGCAGAATGCTGCCCACCTTACTCTGGGGCTGTTGGAGCTCAGCGGAGGCTGTGCCGGTGGTGTGAGCTCACGGCTGAAGCAGCGGGTACCTCTGCGTTGCCTGTATGGGGAGTCAGTGACCAGCTCAAACTCAAGTTCACTGTTCTCTGGTTAAAGACCCCATGTTCCCATAAAGCATCTAATCTTTTAAATAAGTGTTGGCTGTAATGCACAGGGTTTTTCTTTTGAAAGAGACTGATAACCAAACCACGTTTTTAGTGGAGGCCTTTTCCTGGCAGAGCCATGGTGCTGGGAAGCACGATGAAGTGTTTATGGCCAGCAGAGCATTGCCAGTAAACATCCCGTTTCATTGGAAGAAAAATGGCATTTGCAGCTACCCCCCATAGTTTTGGCAAAATAAGCTGGGTCCACGGTTGGCGTGCTCAGCAGAGAGCGCTGCTCCTCCTGGCTGCGCGATACCGGGGGCTGCGCAGACCTGGCTACGCTGGCAGTTGCTGCTTTGAGAAGCCTTGGATAACTTGTTCGCTGTCCTCATGGAGCTTATCCCTTTGCCTGCCATGAAAGCACCTCCCCTCTCATTTCCAGGCCAAGTGTTGCTCCTGCTATATGTGTAAAGGACTGCTTAGTGCTTCTTGCTACAAAAGTCGGTCTTTCTAGTTGAAGTACAGAGTAATCCTCAAATGTTCTGGAGCTTTGACATATACCATGAGAACCCTGAACTCTGCCAGGGACCATGTTGGGATGGAGGGCTTTTGAAAAGTAACTGTAGGAAGGCTGTTTCTGGAACTGCTGGGGTGAGGGGGGCAGTCAAACACAAGACCCCCTTACTGATGGTAATAGGTGTGTGTGTGGGGGAAATCCAGTGATAAGAAAGTAAGTCTCCTTCATGTTAGAGATGCAAGTCTCCATACTTTGATCAGATCATAAGGTATAAAGCTCTATATCTTATAACGGATTCTAAGGGGATTTCTACGTGATGCCCAGAGCTCAGAGTTATCAAATGAGAACTGTGCCTGCTAATTTACATTGCTCCTGAGTGCTGGCCAAAGGCCTTGGGACCCTCTTTCTATTAAACACCTGGAAAATGGCAAATGACTGATCTAAAACATAGGATTACAGGCCTTGATGAGGCACCTGCTGCCAAGTTATGGATGCTCTTCGTTTTATCGGAGGGATCTTAGAATAGTCATGGGAAACCATGCAGGGCATGGCTGTGGCTATTAGACAGTTAATCAAACTAATTCACTTAATGATGACTAAGTGTGTATGGTGGTGGTAATACGTGGCTGCTTCCCCCCGAGCTCATAAATGAGTTTGCTCTTTTGTGCTATTAAATATGTGACTGCAACATCTTTCATCAGCATACTGCATGGGTGATGCTGGACGTGTTCTTGGGGTGTGCAGCAGGGGCTGCACATGAGGGGAAATTAAAGGATCAGCCCTCAGAAGACAGAGCCACTTCCTTTCCTGCCAGTGTACCCTGGGACTGTTTTCTGAGGACAGACCTGATGACCATGGGACTCTTAGGACTGGAAAACCTTTGTGTTTTTGTCAGGTTAGTGTGCAATATGCTTCCTGAGGTTATAGGGGATTTTTTGCCCTTTTTTGTTTGGATTTTTTTTTTTGCTTTGTTTTCCTGATGGAATAAACTTTTCATGGCTGGAGCATTGGGCACTCTAAAGTTGATAGCAGGTTTTGGATCAAGATCTCAGAACTACTTGTAAGTAAGAAAAGGATTTTATGGTTACAGGATGCATTTAATTAGCGTCTGGAGTTTAGCCACCAATGCGAGTTTGTTTATACAAATAGTGCTAGTATTTTCCTTTAGGAGTTTTTGGTTTCTACATGTAGTTGTTCAAAATAACACTTAGTGTTAATAAAACTTAACAACAGTAAAAAGAGAAATATTTTTTCTTGCTTATTTCCTTATGTTGTGCATTTATACACTGTTCCCATTGGGCTTTTTTGTTTTGGGCTATATATGTCGCTTTTCCTAGAGCAAAAATGAAAATCGTTAGCCAAGAAAAGCTAAGCTTATGAAAACATAGCAGTTGGCTGAAGGTTCAGGGGCTGGTAGCATCTGAACCTACTCGTGTGAAGGGGAAGTGCGGGACCTTGATGTTTTATTTACTTAACTTTCATTTCATGTTGGACAGTCTTGAAGAGATTTCCCTCTTCCCAGCCCCTGGAATTTAATGTGGTGCTTTATCTTTTCATGACTGCTGATATGTAACTGGTGTTTGTGGGAAGTTGATGGTGGGATTAGTCTCATCTCTTAAGAACAAGCTTCCTCCCCCGAAATCTAGATATGCTTCTTAGAAACTTGCTGGGGCTATTCACTCACAGTGCTGAGCTCGAGATATGTGCAGGCAGATTGCAGGCTGTCAAGTATGAAACTGCCTGGAGCAAGCGCAGCATCTAACAATGGTTGGTGTCTACCAGGTTTGGCATAGCAATGCTGTGCTTCATGCCCAGAGCACCTGAGCCTCCTGGGTCCTCTGCGGTGGCAGGGGGTTACATTTGCCCTTGAGCAAGCAGCTGCTTGGGCAGTGAGAGGCTTTGCGCTCTCCTTGCTTATGCCAGCCCACCTCCGAATCCTTTAGCTGACAGCATCCTTGCCTTTGACTTTGTGAGCAGGATCCGAACTGGTGGTAGTATGACCCCAGAGAGTAGGATGAGGAGAAGGGAAGAGGACTGTGACTTGGGGGTATCACTTGAGACCCCAAAGCCCTTGTTACAGGGGGATTTGCAGCCCTGCTAGGGATTGAATTCAAAGAGAGAAGAAACTGCAACCCTTGAAAGCATATCACTGCATGCAAACCTTGAGTTTGCTCCCGAGTGCTAGGACATCTAGCTAGATACAAGTGCAGAAGCACCTTTACTGGGAGAGAAATGAGTTAGTGAAATGGTGCCTGTGCCAGCCTCGTGCACCTGGTCTGGCAGCACAGAGCTGGCTCAGTTTCTAGAGGATGGGGAAGGAGGGAAAGAGTAACTGTACAGGCTGGTGCTTTAGAATGAGAGATTCGTGAAGGGGGGTCGCAGGCAGGCTTTTCCACGTGTAGCGAATTATGCCAGTCCTGCATCTGGCTTTATTTGCATTATTAGGATTAAACTAATAAATCTGCTTGAAAATCCTTGATGATGGGAAGTTGCCGTTTGCCAGTGCTGTGTTGTGGAGGAAAGGCTTTCTCCAGGCTGGGTGTCTGGTCTGCACAACAGATGATAAAGCTTGCACCGCGCACTCATGCTCTGTTGTTCTTTTCCTAGTGGGTTATCACCTGTGACTTAGCTTTTTATATTAAGCCTGACATTTGCCTTTTAATAAAGGCTTTAGAGATTTCTGTAATACAGTGACTGATATAAAGTGGGTAGTTGTTGGGGATGCTGCATAGGTTTCAGTAAAATATTGTTCTGTTGGCTTGCATTTGTGTACAAATAGTTTTATTTACAGTGTTGAGCTTAACCTCACAGCAGAGGCAGTGTCCTGTTCTCTGGATTTCCAGGGGGACTGGGCAAGTGCTAGTCTCAAAGATGCCATGCCTTGAACTGTGCCTGACTACACGATCGCTTGGCTCTTGCCAGGGCTTGGGAGCATGGCTGGGGGAACACCCTTCCATACACACATACGTGTTCCGAGGTGTGTCTTCCCCACAGGGACTGAGGCAGTGTGCTTTATTGTCTTCTCTCCAAATATTGCACAGTCAGTGGGCAAGGGACTGAGGGCTGTTGCAGAACAGAGCAGTGCTTTCCTAGTTAAGTACCACACTAGACATCTGTCCATCTTTCAGACGTGGTCTTACATGGCTTTTTTTAAGTGGCAGCTGGCAGGCAGTTTTCAGATGTCCAAAACTGTGCATGTATTTGCTCGGAGACCACAGAAATATACTGGAGGCTGAAGTGGAGGATGTACAGTGGGCTCTGTTTTGAGCCTGGCTGCTTAGCTATTGTTAGCATCTTGGTGGAAAGCTTGGTAGAGGGTATGAGCCCTGGCAAAGGAGGAGAGGGGACGGATGCAGGCAGAAGGGTAGAAGTTGTCTCTGAGTTTTAGCTGAGGCCACAACTAGTACTAGTTCGGGATACCAAACCTCTTAGTCATTGCCAGGCCTGCTTATAGCACTCATGTCAGGTGGGTGTGTAGCCACAGTAGTTTCAAAATGACAGGTTTGTCTGTGTTCAGGTGTTTTGCTGAGAAGTTCAGACCTGGATTTCCCCCAGCTCAGGTAGGCTTTGTTATTTGCCTCAGTAGCTGTTTGTGCCTGACTACAGGTCAGAAAATAAAGGCAAATTGCATGGCTGTTTCTTATCCTGAACGCCATGGATTCTCCTGCATTTCCATGCCCTTTCTCCTTTGCAGCTTTTCGCTCCTAGACATCTCTCGCACAGACAAACAAAATTGCTGCTTTTACTCAAGGTGATAAAATTGTAGCCTTTAGAAATTAATTCTGCGGCTGGCCTAAAACATGCCTTTTCCTGCTAAGGAGCACCTCACTGCGAAGTAAGCTGCATTAAGGAACTCATCACAGCTTCTATAAAAAGAGCAAGGAAAGCTGAGGTGACTACAGAAATTGTAGTTCCTGGTGTGATCTGAGCTTGGTCTGGAGGGAAAGCTTGCCCAGCCTTTCAGAGGTCGAGAGCTGCAAGCTAAATACAGCTAGGAGCCATGCAAGTGCCGTGTGCGCTTGTGAAGGGGGCTCCCAGGAGGGGCTCGGAGGCTCTGCCAGGAATGAGCTGTTTGCTGGGGTGGGCACACAGCAGGAATTGGGGGTCTGGTGCTGGCCCTGCCTTCCTGGTGTGTGTCTTAGCAAGCTGGGGGTTGCACATGAACCCCCTACCTTCTGTGCTGGCACAGACCAGATCTCTTGCCAGGATCCAGCCCTGGGGTGGGAGCTGTGCTCAGACAGCTCGGGGGCCTGGTGCATCCAATGAGGTGTTGTGTGGCCTCATTGCCTTTATAATATATTCCCAATTGCACCAGCGAAACTATTTATTTTATTCCCCAGGAATTCCTGCCTCAGTAATAGAGGTGTTTGGAAAATAGGTCCCTGCAAAGGAAACTTGTCCGACAAGCATAATGCTAGGTGTTGTTGCCTGTAATAGAGGGGATGATCCCTGCTGTGCCAAGTTCCCAGGCTTGTCTCCTGTGGGAGAACCCCACTCTTGTTTTGGGGTGATGGTGCCTGCCTGAGCCACCTTTGGAGGCGAGAGCACTCGGAGGGTTCGAAGGAGGGAGGAAATAGTATTGCTGCCTGTCTGCTTTGTGAATGGTGTAAAGATTTTTCTGTGAAAAGGCCTCCTCCTCTCTAGTGCTTTCAGAGGGATTCAGCCTTGCTAGCAACCTGCTCGGTTTTATCCCTGTCTGTGGATGACCTGCACCTGGTGAAGCATGAGGTGAGAACAGTCAGGGCTGCAGCGAGTCCCTTGCTGATGCTGGTTGGCAACACCATCAAGATCCCCTTGAATTACTGTGCTTTGGCATGGTGCAGGACAGGAAGGCAGTATGAGGTTTCTCTGCCTTGGCTGTAGTGTCTGCAAAGCCTCATTCTGGCTGACTTGTTCCAGATGGTAGATAGCCAGCTTAATTTGGGCTGTCTTAGCTTGCTTGCTGACATGGGCTCCTCCGGAGTTGGTTAGCAATTAAGTTGATGGTACCCATGCTTTGCTGTCTGTAGTCATGGAGGTCTGATGTATGGGGGTTGGAGGGGAACAGGAAGAAAGAGTGATTTATTTTTTTTTTTTTCTCTACTTCGGTGCTAGCTGGGGCTGCCCAGGCTGACTCCAGCAGGAGATGTGATTTTGTGTTTCTAATGGTCCTTGTTGGAGACATCCACTTGGTGGAACATCTCTGTGACTTTGTAGCTAGCTCCTCTGGTCTATGCAAAAAAAAAATAGTCACAAGAGCTGGATTTCCGTGCTGGTCTGTGTGTGGTGGACCCTGAGGCCATGTTTTAGAGAAGACCAAAATGTTCAGCTTGGGAAGGGAGTTTAGCAGTGCCAAATAAGAGGCCTTGGAGGGCCTGTGCTGTGGTGGGGACTTGCAGTTCTGTAACGTCTTACATTGTGTTACTTGTAGTTAGTCACGAGCAGCTAGAGTACAAGGAAAGCCTTTTCCCTTGTCGGGGTGTGGGGAGGAATAGCTCAACATAAACTTCAGTGGAGAAAATAAGCCTGGGGCAGAGTGGGACTCTTCGTGTTTGTGGGAGTTGCTGTAGATCTCTGGAATAAAAGGCTTATCTCTGCCACAACCCAAAAGCTGGAGCTGTAAAGCTCTTCCTTGGATTCCTTGTGACTAGGGAATTAATCCTTTCTTCTGGTGCTGTAAATATTTATTTAGCCATCTCTCATGTGTTTGTGGAATTCAAACATTTTGAGTGTATGTTGGGCAATTGCTGGTGTCCTGTCAAAGGAGTCTTTATGACTTGGAGCATCACCAGGATTGTAGCGGTCATCAAATGCCTTTGTGATCCTGCCCCTTTGCAAGTGATGGATGTGGAGAGGACTGTGGGAACATTCCCGCCTGTGGGCTGCATGCGAGAGAAATGTTTTGTCTCGCACTACCTTTCAAGTCCAGAAATGTTAAGTCTCTGTAGCAGTTTATCAGTGCAGCAGAACATGAGGCGGGTGAAAAGGTTGGTGTAGAGTGGCCTTCTACTCCCATCTCTTCCCAATGATACCAGTGTTAGGACTGTGCTGCGACCTAGATCAGATGTGCTTTCCTCTGGAAGAGCTCTGGCCAATTAACATTTTTGGAAAGACAAAACACAGTCTTTCAAGACAACCACAAACATTTGGAATGAATGAGGTGGAGGGAAGGAAGTATTTCAGCCAAAATGGGGAATTGCTTCTTGAAGCTATGTCCTATTCATGACAAGTTTTGGTATAGGCTTTCCCTGTTAAAGGCAGGAAAACAAATGCTTGCTGAAGGCAAGTGGGGAACACTGTTGCTCGAAGTCTGTGGACTAATGTTTCAAAACTGTCAGCTAAATAATTCAATAAACCTTGACCTTTTCCTCTGCGTGCAGTTTCGGTTCAACTTAAATCCACTTTCACTCCTGCTGAAGACAGAAAACTGCGTGCTAAGGCAAACAACATTATTTGTAATCCTCTATATTCTTCGATTGCTGACCTCTTCTTATTAATGATGAATGACTTCTGCGGTGCCTTAGAAGAGCTTCATGTACTATAAGGGGCTCTGCACATTCCCTTTTCCTTTCCTAAGCAGATGTGAGGGCTGTGACTTAAAGCTCAGAAAATTAGACCATACCGTGAACTCATTAAAATCTAGTTTTCCTGCTTCGTTGTTGTCTGCACTGCTTTGCCAGAACCGCACTCAAGTGTACATGTTGCTAGTGAGAATAAAAACATGGGACTTGTCTGAATCTGAAACATTTTCTCTGACCTTTGGTTTAATTTCCATAGTGTCATATATTCATGTGCATGTCGCATAGGAGTTTAAGAAGAGCTGGTCTGAGCCAGCTCTGTCAATCCAGCTGATACTGGATTGACAGTTTCTTGGTGGTGCTGGACCAGTAAAGCTTCCCTGGGGAATTCCAGTGTGTACCTAGCACTTGTTCTAGCACTTGCGATTCTAAAAGTCCTGGTAGGGATTTTCCAAGGAGTACATTTACCTGCTTCACTGAGGTCCTCCCGTAACTCCAAGCCCAAGACAAGTTGCGAGTGTGCTGACCATGTGGAATCACATAGTGGAATGATGGCTTATTCTTTTTTTAAGTCAAGACCTGTTCATACTCGCTGCTGTGGTACCTGGGCATTGAAGAAGCCATGCACATATATTGGCGTTTTCTTAGGTTTTTGATATGAAGACAATTGCTGTGATAAATCTGAACTCTTTAGTTCAGACTCAAGAGAACTAGTAAATAAATGATCTGAAGCTATATAGCTTTGCATGCTCTGCTTGGCATTTGGGTCTGTGCAGACAACTGTAGCACGTCCATGTGCAGGGCAGCACCATGCCACGTTGTCCCTCACCTGCCTCTGAGCAAGCCAGCAGGGCACAATATTAACATAGATCCTCGTAGTAAGTCCCAGGGCTAATTAATTATCCAGAGCACGATCTAGGGCACCTTTCAGTCCTGGAGCTTGCTGAATAGGAGCTGACAAAGCGCGCCCTTGATGTGCGGCTACAGTTTTTCAGGAAAGAAAACACGAGGTTAAGGAACTGCAAGCCAGCCCTGCTGGGCTGTGCCTGCACCGCCTCGCAAGGAAAGCTGCTGCTTTTTATGTTTGGAGTGGCCCTTGATTTGATTCAGGTATTGGAACAGTGCTGCCTTGTTACAGTTTTATAAGCAAGCCCTATGGGCTGCTTTGCTTTTTAAAAATCTCTGTATTTTGCTCTGGTTGTGTTCACACCCCTAATTGGACTGGACTTGGTGGAAGCCTGGGGAAGGTTTGAGGAAAACTTGGCAATGGGATCAAATGCTCTGTTCCCGGGTTTGTGTTAATTCTACCTTCTTGTGCCCAGGTTCAGTGTCCCAGAGAGCTCCCTGCAAATGGCCTCTGTGTTAGTTTACTGGGAGTCTCGCCGAGTTCATATATCACACTTCCCTCCGTGTCAAGTCCCATATTGCGCTGTGCCTCCAGCTAAAGGCTTTTAGCAAAGTATAAATCCACCTATTTAACGGTCTGTGATGCAGCTGTTTGAGGGCTATTTTAAGTGCATGACAGTGGAATACAGAAGGAAATGGCTGTTGTTGGTTTTTTCCTCTCTGCTGTCTTGCTGGACTGTATCTGTGGTGGTGCGGGACTGTGTAGCCAGAAGGGCTGGAAAAGGCCAAAAGAACTGGATATTAAAAAAAAAAGTGTTTCTAATGGCAGGAAGGCGTGCTGCTCTATGGACATCTCCCAGTTAGCTTCTGCCCTACTGATCTGAGTTGTTTTTAACTCTTAAGATAACATGTTCTCAAGTTTAAAACCTGACCTTCTCCAATACTTGCCAGTGTAAACTGGCCCCTTGGCACAGACTGACTCGCATGCTGCATCGCTGTGCAGCAGCTGGTGGTCTGCTGGGCCACGGTTCCCACCAAAAACATTTTGTTCAGGGCTGGTGTGAAGGATCCTCCAACTTTCTCAGCTGCGCCTGGCTGAGAGGGAGTGGCTGGGGATGCTAAAAGGGATATATTTGTCTTTCCCCACATGTGGCACCTCAGAAGACAAAAGTTGCAATACATCACGCTGTTTTCTGAAACGGGAGGAGTGGAGCATTACAACCTGGGGAGCCTGGCACTGAATAATAACTCCCATTTTATTTCATCAACCTCAAGACGAATGGTCAAAAAGGCAGTTAGTTGCACATCGCCCTCCTGTCAGGAGAGAGACTGGCCAGAGAAGCAAAGAGCATCTGGTTCTAATTGGGCTCTGCCTTTGGATGGTCTTCATTCTTGTTTGTCCCATTATGTCTTCCCCCCTCCCCCCAGCCTTCCTCCTTCCTCTCTGTTTTTTTTCCCCCTTTTTCCCTTCAGTGAGTTGACAAGCCTTGCTGGAATGCACATATGGTCCTTATCATCCCCAAAGTCCAGTGCCTGTTTTTTTCTGCTGGTTAGCAGTTTGTGACATCAGGGGCTGCTAGAGGCATTAGTCACTTTTACTCCAAATAGAAAGGTCCGTGGTTTTTGGAAACCTATGGAGGAAAATGTCTTTTATGTCAGTTCTTGGCATAAATGGAACTGTTGGTGCTCTGAGCTTGTGCTGACCTTTAGCCAAACATTTTGCCTGGAAGACAAATGTTCGTTCCCACTCTCCACAGCCACTTCTGAATTGTCAGAGTTTGCTGACTTCCCTCTTCCCAGAAGAATGCGACTGTATCCTTTTTCTCCATCATCCTGCTGAGTTGCTGCAGCTTGCCAATGTAAGCGATTCCCCTCGCCTCCCGGCCAGAGTGCCTTGGAGGCGAGGGAACAGCGGTGGCTGAATCGGCTGCAGGGAGCCTTTCCTTGCCGCGTGGCATGGGCTGCGGCTTGCAATTGCAAGCTGCTGGCAACCAGGATATTCGGTGCTACATGTCGGGGAGATGGGCCTCGTGCTTCCCACCCCATGCTGCATCCCTGCTGGGGGAGCTGAGACTGGGGCAGGGGCTTTGCTCAGGCAGACTTTCCTCTGGCAGGCACGGCCTGTGTGGGCTGCACCTGGGTGAGGGCTGGCTTGCGATGCTTCTTCGCTGTTCCTGGTGTCATCCTGCGATTCATTTAGGGAGCCAGCCTTGGAGAGAGGATATTTCCTTTGCTGTCACTTCTGTGTATTATCACCTGTGCTAATGTAAGCAAGTCCAGCATCACCCAGTGGCTGAGGGTGTCCCCTCAGGGGAACCCCTTGCTTTGTCTCACTGCAGCCTCCATTTGGCTGGTGATTCCCCAGATGAAAGCTCATGTATCTGTAGACCAGTACTCTACGTGAGGAGGGGCAGCATGAGACCCACGCCTGCCCTTCGCCATCTGCTGCTGCCGCCCGCTGCTTTGTTGGCCAAATTGCTTCCAGCCTTCCTCCCACAAAAATAACCTCTTCTGCTATCCCCATTCCCCGGGATGAAAAGGAAAAACCAGCACGTTCAAGGAGAGCCTTTTTGTGTTCCCTGTGACCTCTGTGGTTACTGAGCGAGGGAGCCAACTGTGGCTTAACATTGTTGATGGTGTTTCTTGTTACTGGGAGTAGGGAGACTCGGCTCCTTGCTATTCTTTTAGACGTTGTGGGAGAGCCGGGGCAGGGGACTTGCTGAATGAAGCACGCTCTATTGAGAAGCTGTGTTCTCTATAGCAGCTACGGCTGATGCCAGCTTTTATGCAGGAAGAACAAGAGAGTTTACTGAGGTCCAGCCTTTGGGGGCAATAGCTGCAGCAGTGAGTCACTCGGTGGGTTGGTGGCAGGGCAGGAGGCATTAGCCATCTGGCTTGCCAACCTCTCTGATGAATCTTTATGGCTTGCTTGACACAGTAATATACAGAATTCCAAAGGGGTCTGCTCTCCCTATTGAGAGAGGGGAAAAATAGAAGGGGGGTGGGTGGGGTGGGGTGGGAAAGGACCTCCCAGACTTCAGTAGCTTGCAGAGACATCTGCCTGAGTCTGCAGACAGCCAGCAGCAGAAGCATGGAGACAGGAAATCCCCCTCCTCTGCTGGTGACACTGATAGGTATCCTAGCCTAAAACAACAACAGAGAAGTCCTTCCTTTCTCATTAACTGATTGCTACAGGCTGTTTTCTTATGCCATGACTGCCCTAGCTATGGCAAGGAGGGGAAAGGAATTGTTCTTTCATTCCGTGTTCCCCCCATACTATTATACTTGAGTTCCCTTGTGTGAGAATTAAGGGTTTAACTATTGCTTAAGTCTGTATAAGGAAAAGGATGGGGGTTGTGGGTGCTGTTTCAAGGAACTTAAACAGTGAGCTTGGCTTTGGCATAGACACCGGGAATGCCCTGCCTGCAGGGACTTGGGCTCAACACAGTGAGAGGGTATGATAGATCTGTCTGTTGCCGACTACTCTTCGCTTCTGTGCTCACTGGTCTTTCCTGAGCCACCTTTTTATCTGAGCAGACTAAAATATCTCTGAGGTCCCTGGCTTTGGATGTGGCATCTAAGATTACTTCAGAAACGCGGGAACAAGCGCCTAGTAATGGGGCAAAAATGTAGCTGGCCTGAGCTGCTGACAACAATAAAAGCTTTCAGAATTTCTTAAAGGTACCTCCTAGGTCGTGTGGCCTCAAATAACTAAACACTTGCTTCATATTTGTGGTTGAGCTCCGTATTTTGCATACCAGCATTTTTCCCCACTTGAATTTGAGGCTCATTTTTGTTTTCTTTAACTCTTCGGAGACCGTGTGAAACTGACCCCCAGCTGCCAGGAGCAGTGAGCCAGGAGGTCCTGAAGGGGAATATTTTGCTGGCAGCCTTAAAGCAGAAGGGGCTCAGCTTGCTTGGTTTGAGGGAACAGCCATCATCACGGATAAGTCCTGAGGGAGGACAGCAGACCAGGGCAATAAATGAAGGTGTCCTTGTGGACCCTTTCTCCTCAGCCTTTTGGGACTGACACACTTTTTTCCTACCCAGGAGAAGAACAACTTTGCTTTATCTCAGATCAGCTACCAGAAACCTTCTTAAGCATAAGGACATGGCTTTGCTTTGCCGCTGCCTCTGGAGAAGTGATATATTTCTAATCATAGGACCCACCTTTACATCCACCTCCCCATCTGCACACAGGCATGCTGTTGCTGACTCCAGCGAGGAAAATAAGTTTCCCCTTATTCCTGCTAGCTCTGCCAAGCCACTGTGGCTTAGGAGGAATGAGTTGATTCTCTCCTTGCACGTGCCTCGTCAGCTAAATTGTTTTATAAAGCTTCACTGAATTACATCCAGGCAAGCCCCCTGTTTGCCACAGAGCATCTGTTACAGTGTTGCTTGACCTGTAAAACCTTTGCCACCAGGAGCTATGTATGAAGAAAACCAGACCCGAAGCAAACAGGGCTCTGAGATTGCAAACCCTTTCGTGTCTTTTGCAAGGCATTCTTTTCCCCCTCTTAAAATTAAGTATACTAGGACATGGGGTCCTGGCATTTAATCTCTTTATAGTGATGGTATGTAGTAGACACTGTGCCCCTGAGGGCCTTTCTCTGCTTTACTTACCCCTTCCCTTACCCTGCCAGAGTTAAAACCAGCAGCTGCGATAACAGCATCTTGAAAGATTGTTGTTGATCTGAGAAATACCAGCTGTGGGATGCCTTCTAGGTCACTCTGCAAAGAAAAGTAAAGTGATCAGCATTTTTCCTAATAAACAAGCATTTATTTGTTCATGTTACTCTGTAGTTTCTGTAGGGGTTAGCATACGGCTCTGGAGGTTCAGAATTGTTTCTCACTCATGCGGATGGTATGTGAAGAGGGAGGGAAGATTTACCCTATAATGTGGGGTTCAGTAAAGGAGACATGACTGTGTGTTAAGGAAGAGTTTAAAAATCAAGACTGCTCTTGGCATGTCTTAAGCTTTCTGACATCTGAGAGCATCCAGACACCCAAGTCCAGCTGCGTATCTGGTGCAAATTGGCTGATCTCTGTAGAAGTCTGTGGAGCTGCAGTTTTACCCATGCTGATCTTGTCCATCTCTCCTGAAGCTGCAAGCAAGGAGAGGTGCTTGGTAAGCAGTTACCCTTTTAGCATACTTGTAAGAGGCCAGCACTTCCAGATAGAGCAACTTGTCTGTGTGTTAAGGCATTTCTTAAGACTGTTACTGTGAGTGGCAGCTGTGGAGTTGTTTTAGTCCAGGAGTGTATTTAGGTGTAGTATTGGGAGGAGAGAGAAGCTGTGCTGAGCTCAAAGGCATGCTGAGCTTGATTTGCTGGGGATGAAAATGAGGAATACACTTGGGAAGAAGTTGGTGAGGCAGGGTGGTGAGACGCCTTTCAACTTGGGGTGAAGTGCCTGGGTAGTAGCACTGCTGCCTGCCTCTGGAAGAGCAGCCCTGTGGCAGGAGGAATGAATCGGTGCTTGTAGCATTGCTCCCCTGGCTTGGTGAGTGCCCATGGGGGCTCTGAGCTTGTCTCTGTGGGGCAGGAGCCTTTGCCTATGTCAGCCTTTGATCACTCTTCAGCTGGAGGTGCCCAGTTCACAGTGGGATGACTCACCTGAGATCAAAACCAAGCCCAGTGACTCTTCTCAGGAGCTTGTCACAGGGATTCACAGCCAGAGCAGCATGGCCATCTGACTTAGCATCCCGTTGTTTTTAAAACACTTCTGTTTTGCCAGACTGAATGAGTGAATCACTTGCCTGTTTTGCTAATTGTACACTGAGCAATCATGCTTGTTGCTCTCCAGCAGCAGCTTCTTTTCCATGTGGATAAACCCTGAGCTCCTGAGCTACTCCTGAGTTTGCAGTGCTTTCAGTCCTTGCCCCCTCCCCAGGCAGCCTGAGGGCTGAAGACTGTAGCACTGTGGAGCTAATAAAGCCAGAACTGGCCAGTCCAGTGCAATTGGGCTAATTAGTAAAACTGCTCGTTGTGCTTTTGCTCACTGGCATCCTTGGCAGACCTGTGCTGAAGGGGCCACAGAGCCTTGTGAGGGGTCCTGCAGCTTCCAGCTGTCCAAACCTCTGCTGTGGGGAGAGCAGAGAAAGGAGGCTGGGTTTTTCTCCTTGTGTCAGTGTCGCTGTGGTTACTGAGCAGGTATAAGCTGTCCCCTTAAAGAGGGTGAAAGTAAGAGCAGGGGCCTGGCTGCAGTGGTAAGAGGTTATGCAGCATGCACACCTCCCTTTAATCCTTCTCAGAGAGGAACATCCTGTGTCTCCCCCCAAAAAGTGCTGGCTCTCCAAGCCCATCTGCATGCACTGGAACTGGCTGTTATGTTGCATGATGCTTTCATTAGTGCGTGGAGGGAGATATTTAGTAATTCTAGTCCCTTTGGCTCTCCTGCCATGTCCAAAATGCATATCTCTGATACTTCTGCAGAAATGCACGTATTTTTTGTATCCACACTGCTCCATGAGACGTGCTGTAGCCTGGGGGATACTGAGGGTGATGGAGACGTGGGTTTGCATTTCACCTCTGCCCATGCCTTGGGCCTCTGAGCTCTTTGTGAGTGTGTTGCTGTTTGGGGCAGGTAGCAGGAGGCAGAAGTGTAGTCTGATATGCAGTGCAGCTTGAAGGAAAAAATGACATTGCATTGAAAAGTGCAGAGCTAGATTTTGTTTTTTCCACTGTTGATATTTGCCACTTGCAGGGAGGAAAAAAAAAGGGGAGGGGGAACTCAACCAGAGAAGGTATGCAGCAAAAAATAACTGACACAGATGCAAGAGATGAGTGTAACTCCTGTTCCTGCTGAGTAACTGATGATGAGGCAGTACTTGCTTTCCAAAAATATATCAGGGAAAGAGATATTGGTGCTGTGCTGAGAGATGTTCAACACCCACCACTTTCTATGAAGCCTGTGAGTCATGGGCACCTATTGCTTTCTGGGATCTGCTCCAAGCTCCCTTCACTTAATCATAAACCCAAGCCCACTGGCGTTTTAAAAATACTAATTTTGCAAATATTTATTTTAACCCATTCACAACATGCATAAATCCAAGGGTGTCCTTCCAATTACTTGGGGCTTTTCCAGGAAAATCACTGTTGCGGGTAAATGAGGTGATGGTCTCTTTCATGTGTGTGTTTTTACCCCCCCCAGCCTGAGTGAAGGAGGTGATATCTCTTTATCACCTTAAGCTCCTGTGGTATGGTGCTGGTGAACAGCTGTGCAGTATGGGGAGGGATGGAGGTGAAGAGTCGGGTGTATTGGCGTTAAGCCTTCAGACAAGCCTGGTTCGGATGTTAAGAGAAGGCTCCAGTACCTAGTACAGGTGTCAAGCTGCCTCTCCAGCATGGCAAAAAGGGGTCCTTTGCCCCTGCTCCATCTCTCTTAGATATGGTGATGGCACAGACTTGCACATTTTCACTTTGAGATGTTGCCTTTCTCAGGGAATTTCTGTTTGTATGCTTTGTTTCTTTAAGCCTGAGTGGCATTTTCATCAATACTTGCCCCAGATGTAACTGGCTTCTTCCTGCAGTCAGTGGCTGGTCTGTGTGTTTTGAGGAGGGAAGTGGGGATGCTCGGCAATTGTGCAGAGCACAGGAAGTCCTCCTCCGCTTTTGAGTCTTATTTTAACAACCAAAGAATGTCTCTTTCCATGTCTGGTCCAAAGCCCACTGATTTTGTGGTAAAGAAGCTGGTGCTTCCAGCATCTTTAAACCAGGCTGAGGCTGCCCACGGCTGTAATTTAGCTCAACAGTATGGCCTAGGTGGAATGACTCTACTGGAAATGTTCGGATTTGGAGAAAGGTTAGTATCTTAAGTTAAGGACAGCAAACTTTGGAGAAAAACATTGGGTGAAATAACAACAGAGTTGCTCTAGGGCTGCTGAGGAGGTTTTTTCTTATTTTTATTATCTGTGCTCAGGATGTTGGCATAACTGTGATTTGCTGGGGAAGAGATAACTGGGCTGGCTTCTTTATCCAAGCCTCTCTGTGAATTACTGTACAGCTGTTGTGGAGAGGTCCTAAATATAATCCTGGAGTTGTTTCAAACCTCCTTTCTGCAGGGTCTGTGCTGCCCCTTTACCATCCACGAAACCACTTTGGGGTGTTTAATGTTATCAGCTCAGGCCCCCTCGGGCAGCCTGGAGGAGGAGAGCTGGTCTCAAGGGGTGACTTGTGCCTCAGGAGTGCCTGGCCTGGCTTTTTTCCTGCTGAAGACATGGACTTCACAGCGGGCTTTGTAGGTCATGCAGAAAATGCCGGGAAGGGTGCTCTTCTTTTTCACCTCGTGTCAGATGAGGTTATTAGTAAACCAAGGCATCTGCAGAGCAGCATTCATGTGTTTTCCCTTCCGGTCAAGGCCTGTAAAAGCTGCAAAGAGATTTAGCTGGCTTTAGAGGCGGTGTTGCCACCTATGCCATGTCCTGCTGTGGCCATGCCGAAGGGTTGCAGCAAAGGTGCAAGAGTGTCACATTTCGCTTGTGCTGCTGGGAGGATAGAGCAGGCCAGAGAGCTGCTCCTTCCCTTGGGCAAACTGAGCCGAGGAGGGCGTGAGCTTGGCTGCCCGCATGCCTATGCGGGTTTCTATCAGGAATAGGTTTTGGAGTTGCAACCAGGACTACATCCCAAGCTGTGTCACGCTTCCATTGGCTGTCTGGGAGAGCTGGCCCCACTGGGTGGTTTGGGGAAGCTCCCATGCTGCTGGGAGAGCCTTGAAAGGGGAGGTTGGCTGGTTTCTGCCGTAGAACTGTACAGTGGATGTGGAGGAGGCAGACTTGGTTGCTCCACCAATTAAATGGGAATTGGTCTGCTTGCAGCTACGGCCAGGTTTCACTGTCTCTCTTCCAAGTGTCTGCCTAAATAATCTTTGGGTAACCCCAGGGATATGTGATGGTGAGGCCTCAAACAATGTTTGGGTGTTGCAAATGGGTACAGAATCATGGTTTGTTAGTTGCAGGCATGGAGAAATGGTCTGGTGGTGTTTGCATGCCTTAGGGTTGGGCATGTTTTAGCTCCTGAGCCCCATAGCAGAGAGCTGGAGAGAAGTTAGAGAGCACAGTGGGGAGGCAAACCTGAGACAGAAAGAGTTGTGTCCTAAAAGCTCTCGTGTTGTTACACAGTTCTGACAGGACTAGGCACAACCTTCTTCCCTGACGGAGGTGTTGCAACTCTGTTAAATGCTTGTCTTCTCGGTCTTACAGAGCGATGACCTTAGGAACCTGTCCCTCTCTGGCCATGTGGGCTTTGACAGCCTCCCTGATCAGCTGGTCAACAAGTCAACGTCACAGGGCTTCTGCTTCAACATCCTCTGCGTGGGTAAGTCATCCTGTGCCGCTGGGCGGTCAGCTCACACCAAGGGGTGCATGCCTATCTGCTAATTACCACCTTCTCCCTCCTGCAAAGGGTAAGATCTGAGCCAGTGAGGACCACAGTGCCAGGGAAGTGACAGTTTTTTCCCAGAGCTGCTCCAGGGTAAAAGCTACTATCCCTCTTTTCCTTTTCTCTACCCCATCCCCCCTGTCAAAACATGGAAATTTCTAGGTGTTAAAAATCTACCCTGTTGCTGGGTCCTGTGGTTCTGCTTTCTCCAAGGGCTGCCCATAAGGAAACTGAGCTAACTTGGGAAATGAATGTATTTTTAAAAGAATGTTAACTTAAACCTGCCCTTTTCTGGGTTGGGCGCAGAGGCTGTGTCTCAATAAATTGCATTCCTTCCCTTCCAGGCTTTGCCTGCCTGTCTTGTTATATTCTTAGTTTCTCTTCTCCAGTTGGAAACAATGCCGTTTTTAGTCTCCAGATGATGTACTTGAGAACAAAGCCTGTCACCTGTTCTGTGCTGCATTTAATATGGGTTCTGCAAGTTGGTTTTATAGCCTGAGTTACCATGTTACTTTTCCCAAATTGTTCCGAGTGTGAAATAAGGGGAGGCAACTCCTTCTCTTGGCTATAGAGAGATACCTGCTGTCTTGGCACTCTATGGATACTGGGCAATTGGAAATCCGTTGCTCGGCTCTGGGGAGCTGTGGGCCGAAACAGCCTTGACCTATTGATGGACCTCTTCAAGATGCCTCCAGAATGTGGTTCTGTAAATTGAGAAAAATGGTGGGCTTTACTTTGGCAGAGCAATCTACAAAGATAACTTTTCCATTCATTGTTCTTTTAAGCCTGTAAGAAGGGAATATTGTGCTTTCTAATTAGTTACATTAATTAGCTGGAAAATACCCACAACCCTAACTGATTTTCTACAGCAAGTTGAGAATTTCTGTCTGCACTGCAGGGTGAGCCATCTGAAAAGAAATCTGGCCAACTAGATAGTTGGCTATAAAACTAGATAGTTGGCTATAAAACAACTCTGTAGTTTTATGTATTGAAGAAGGAGATAAGAGAGTAGTACTTTGCACACTCAAGCTACCAACCCTCATGTGACTCTCCTAGCAGCATGAAACCATTTAAAATTCAGCAGGGAACATCACGATTAGCAGGCAGCTCTTTGATCAAAATGGCATAAATTAATTGCCTTTTTCTCTTCCTTTCTTAGCATGACTTGATATGTCTCCATCAACGTAGCAATTTGGTCCAACTCTTTTCTCTTTTAAAATGTGCTGATGAACCATTTTCTGCCTCATATTAAAATTTCACGCAAATTGCTGCAGTTGTCCAAGGAATAGACATCTCCCTCTTAAAACAAACACCAGAAAACCTGAAACTTTTGAAATTGTGTTTTGAGAAAGGACACAATTAACTTTGACGCTGTCATGTGAGGCTTTTCATCGTGGTGTGCTTGGGTAAAATGCTGCAAAGCCCATCTAGCACAGCATGCAGCAGCCTTGCATTTGCATCAGGACCTCACTAAAACATGTAGCTTTGGAGACTAATAGTCTGTGCCATGGGTTTAGGATGGATCTTTTCATGTGGGTCGTGTTCTGTGTAGGCCTAGATCTTGAGTTATAATGTCATGTATACTTTCTGTCTTCCCCTTCTTTCATTTGTTTGTTCTTTTTTTAAAAGCTTGCTTTATGTCCTGCAGCTTCCCAGGGTAGGAATGCTGTGACAAACATATCTCTGCTTAATTATTTTACTGGGCTGTAAGTACCTTACCTTCCTGAGTCTAGCACGAAAATGGTCAAAGTCAAAGCCAGGAAAATCAATGCTGAGTATCACAGAGCAACAGGCAGTTGCTGGTATTCGTTTCTGTGGACACAAATACTATATGGATCTCTGAGGTCTTCCAAGTGGGGGCTTCGTGTATTTTGAGTGAGATTTTTGTGCTAGGAGAGCTGCATACAGCTTAGATGGGTGCTTGAGGGCAATCCCAGATGCAGGCTCCCCTTTCCCACCTGGTATTTTGCATTGCTTTTTAATTATTTACTTCTGTATAAGGTTGGGGGGGTGGGGGGGGGTGAGCGGTTGGAATGGGACCCCTTCACAAGCCTGACCTGCAAACGCCAGAGCTGCACACTGCAGCCCAGGAGGTCTGTCCCAGATCCCAGCATCTCTCTGGTTGGAGCAACTTTAGGACGTTAGCTCAGCCCACCCCCTGCTCACAGCATGGGTAGCAGTTTGAGAGTGTAATTGCTAAGCGAACACTTTTGACTTAAAAATGGGATTTAGGCTAATGCTTTCATCCATGTTACTAATTGCACTGGGGGTTAGTGAACCTGTAATAGTTTTAAAAGTTGGTACTTGATCAGTGTGCTAGTTTAGATTTTTTTTTTTGAAACTTTTTATGTATTTCTCTGTCTCAAATTTTCATTGTCCAAGTTTCATTACGGGGTTTTTGTGCTTCTCTTAAAAAAGGAACAGAAACTGAGCTGGAAAAAGAAAAGCATAAAACCATGTAGAGAATCGGATAGAAACTCAGAGTTGAGAAAATTTACAGCTTGCTTCTGTAGAGAAAGTTGTATCAGAACTAGGACTTAGCCTACACTATTAAAAAGAGAATTAAGTATTTCTCGAGTAACAACAGCTTCTCATTGCCCTGAATACAGATGTTGCTTGCAAGGTGGGGAGGTTAGGGCTCTTCGTGCCATCAAGCAGGAAGGAGCCTGCATCACTGATCAAGTCATACCAATGTGAAAACCACGGGCAACAGCTGATGACTACTGAAAGCAAATGCTTTTATGGGAAAGGAATGATTATTTGTCTCTCTTGCACTGCCAGTGTAGCAAGTCCAGTAACAGGGTGTTAGCAGCAGCAGGCATTTGCTGGTTCATTGTGCAAGAAGACCTTTCCCTTCTCTGAGAAGGGGGGCTCACTTGGCAAATGTTTAAGTAAGTGTTCTTAAAATTGTCATGGGTGGTCTTTTTGGTTTGGGTTTGTTGTTTTTGTTTTAAAATTTTTAGAGTTTCCCCCCCCGCTTCCTTCTCTTTAGTACCTTCTCTTCAGGGAGTCTCATAATGCTCAGCCCATCCCCTCCAATTCCCCCTTTTCCCATGGGAAATGTTAACAATAGTATTACAGGGAAAGAATGCGTGACTCTGTGTGTGTGTGTGTGT
>VZTV01014495.1:0-22185 GCA_013400875.1 Anhinga rufa
GGGGAAACTCCCAGAATACTTCTACTCCAGAACATCTTTCTCTCACAAGAGTCCCATTTTTCTCTCTCTGCTAAGCCTGATGCTTCCACCACAATTAGGCACACCTTCTCCATACCTGAGCAAGTTCCTGTTCCATGAGCAAACTAATGTACATTCTCATCTAGAATAGGAATAGCCTTGAATTCACAAGCCTCCCCTAGAGACTGTGTCCTTGAATTTGAAAAATCCCCTTAGAAAGCACCGCAGGCTATATACGTTCTTAGGACAATTTGAAAATGTTCACCTTCACCCTGTTGTCAAGAGCTACCTGCAGTACATGAATCAACAACTAGTCACCCTGATATGTTGTACTGTGTTCCTGATCAGCTCACAAACAATGAAAAGTGAGCTCAGACTGGTGTCATTCAGACTCCTGCTTGAGTGTGACTTTTATTGATGTCTTCCAAAGTTCTTCTTTAAAGACAGACTGCAACCTCAAAAATCACAGCAAGCACAGAACAAACCTCTCTGGTACAGAAGGTAAAAGAAAGATAATTAAATGGTCCAAGAATTAATTACTCCATCCTTCAGGAACAAAATATGAATGCTGCTGACTAGGCAGCTGCATCCGTCTTAATGTAAGACTTCTCTTCCAGACTTAGCTGTTAGAATACTGCTTCTTCCTCCCCCATGGATGAACAGGGGGAAAATTGTCAGCAGGATTTTAGAAACAAGACTGGACTAATGCCTTCTTTTCCAGTAGATTACTTATAAATAAAGGGTTGTCTGAAAGAGAATATGGAGACTAACGTCCCTCTTAACAAGGTTACGGTTGTATATTTATTCATTTTAGTATTACTACCTTTTAGTATATTTTTATGACAGGTTAATGCTAGATGCTATTTTAACACTAGTCCTTCAGTTTGCCTAAACATAGCTCTGCTGAAAGACTCAAGTGTGTTCTCTAGAAGCCAGAGTAGGAGCAGCATTATCAAATATGAGATGAAAGAAAACAGCTAATAAAGGAAAAGTTTTAACAATCTTCCTGGAATTGGTATGTAACCCTGAACTTATTTTGCCCTTGCTCCCGCTTGTTTTGCCTGATCCTCAGAATTACTCTTTTGACTTCACTAGCTCCAAGAGCTGCACACAAAGTCCAACCTCACCTCATGGTGAGGCCTGCAAAAAACAATGCAATTGCCTGTCTTCAGATGAAGTCCAGAGCTCCCTCTCGCATGAGTTCTCTGTGATCCTTTGGCTCCTGAACAAAGATTCTTAACTTTAGGAGCCAAATGTCTGAAAGCTGGTCATCCTAATCCAGGTGACTCTGGACATGTCCAAGTTGTTTATTGCAACCTGCTGGATCACCTTAAAGATTTTTACTATAAGACGTGCAGCTAAGAGTTTATCCTCAAGGTCTGTACTCCATGAAGCCCAGAATGCTAATAGCACTTTACCTTCTTCCTACTTGAATCTTCTTCTCAAAGAGTTCTAATTTATTATCAAATTGGGTCTGTATGTGTATTATGTATCTGTGGGGTTGCCTTTGGTTGGCTGTCAGGTGTCCACCAAGTCACTCTATCATTCCTGTCCTCAGCAGGACAAGGCAAAGAAAATAATATGAAAAAGCCCTCATGGGTCAAGATAAAGGTAGTTTAATAAAGAAACACAAAGGCCACATGTAGCAGCAAAGGAAAACAAAAAACGTATTCTCTACTTCCCATCAGTAGGCGATGTCCAGTCACTTCCTGGGAAGCAGGGCCTCAGTACGCATAGCGGTTGCTCTGAAGACAAATGCCCCCTCCTCCTCCTTTCTCTTAAATTTTATTGCTGAGCACATCTCTTTGGTCAGCTGTTCTGGCTATATCCCCTCCCAACCTCTTTCCCACCCCTAGCCTACTGGCCTTTGCAACTAGGGGGAGGTAGCCTTGGTGCTGTGACAGCACTGCTCAGCAGTAGCCAAAGCATTGGTGTGTTACCAACACCTTTCTAGCTATGAATACAATGCACAATACTATGAGTGCTGCTATGGGGAAAATTAACTCCATCACAGCCAGACCCAATACAATATCTCCAGGTGCAGACTCATGAATTAGATCTTTCAAAGTGCCTCAGGATACACCCAAATATCCAGAAATACTTCCTTTGGATAGACAGCTTCAGATGGAAAATTAAATAAAATAGTAAAGATGCTGGGAAGAGGAAAACACACTGCTTGCCAGTAATTAGCAAGTATGCCTTGCAGGCTTTTGCCAGTTGCTTGGCAACCCAGAAAGTCACACCAGAGAATAAGGGATAATTGCACAAGTGGCTTAACTGGATGCTTCCAGAGCAGTAGTTTTAGGTGGAAAAGGAAAAATTTTGGTGTATTCCCACACCTTCCCCATCCTGTACTTGTACTACAGGCCCCAAATAAAGCCCAGGGAAACTCCAGGCAACTTCTACTCCATTCAAAGGGAATAATGGAAAAACAATTGCTGAAATTAAGAGAGACCTTTACCTTCATATTCCTTTTGCTCTTCATTTGCTATTCTCGTATTAAAACACAAAATAGGCCAGGGCCCATTTATTGGTCCAGAGATCACTTGGCACATCAGGGTCTGCCTCAATCTGGCTAAACTTCCTTCCTCCTTTTGACAAGGTGCCAAAAGGAAACATGCTTGGGCTACCCTGTCCCTTAAACCAGGACTGAGTTTTTCTGAAAGTGTTCACTGGCATGGGACACAACCATGCTTGGGGTCACACCCACGGCAAAACCGTCACACTCCTACACCATGCCAAGCATGGGCCAGTCAACATCCAGAAGCTCCCTGGGCACCACGTGGAATGAAATAGTTAAGGAGCATCCCTCCTGAAGTGGGCACTGGGGCTCAACAGGCAGAACTGGCCATCATTCAGAGGGCCATAGCCACAAACTGAACCAAGCAGAGTCACTGGCTGGAAGCTAAACCTTTGACAGATTAGCATCTGTCCTAGTGGAAGAAAATCTGGTCCACAGAGATTAAAAGTGCTCTACCTGGCTTTCTTTGACAATAACCATCAAGGGTTGGATGAAGTGGACAATTAAGCCAGTTGGCAGTAAAGAAGGTAGCAGTAAGACAAGGGCATTTTGCTAAAGAAGCCGGAGTCTCAGACAGCCCTGTGCCTGGCTTTCTCACACACCTTTCTCTTTAAGTGCAATCTTTCCACTACAAGGAATCTGTCTTTGCAAAAAGACCTGGCTCTGGCAGAGAGAAATAATCTTCAACATGTTTCCTGGGGGTGCTTTGATAATGAGCAGAGAGTTGCATTAAACAGTAGCAACACCTGACCGTCCTTCCTGCTTTCATTTTGCCACTTTAACAAAAAAAAAAAAAGGCTTGAAAAACTATTGAAGAAAGCAAAACAATGCCCACATATCACTCTTCAGATAAAAACAATTTTGAAATCTGACACTTACATCGTTCTGTAGGCACAGTGGATATTAATAATTCAACAAAATATTATAGCCATTATGGTATTTTGCAATATTGCAACAGTGCATTTTAGCAGAACTCCTCTCCAAATCTCATTGCAACAGCCATTAATAAATAAAATACAATTCACCATATTAAATGTATTGTTTAAAGGATAAATATTTCATCAAAACTAATACATTTTAAATAATCAGACTAGGACTCTCTTCCCAGCACCAGGACAAATCTCCAGCTCCATACAATTTTCACATTTAGAAATGAAATTATGTTTCAAAAAGCAAACTATAAATTGAATTCAACAAGAACATCTATGCAGCAGCTTTTAGACTACCACCCCCTGCAGACTGATGGGATTATGACCAAACAGGCCACAAGTCTCACAACTTTGTTATGCTGTTTATACAACCCAGGAAAATTAAGATTGGGAAAAGTACAATAGAATAGTTCACATTTATTTCCCACCTTGAACAGTGGCCAGCACCTGATTCTCTGCAGGAAGGAGAAAGAAAAAGCATCTTAGTCCAAACATCAGCTGCCAATAGCTGTAGATGACAGTGCTTGTTCAGTGCTTTTCATCAGTTAGTCTCAAAGGGCTTTGCAAAGGAGGTCAGTTTCCTTTCACAGGTGGGAAAACTGAGGCACAGAGGGAAACAGCTTGTCAGTGGTTAATATAAAGGTTAAAGGATGAACTCGTATATATTTCTCCATCACACACAAGTAATGCACATGTGAGCTGTACCTCATTGCCTCCAAAGGCACTCATGACTCCATTTCAGTTGCAACTTAACTTTGCAGTAAAAATACCAAAGCAGCCCCTTAAGCAAAATGAAAGCATTTGCCAAATATTTTCTTGGATCTCAGAAATGGGACCAAGTGATAGATCTGAAATGCAACTCCCCCTCCCCTCTCAAACACACCAACCTCCCAACCTATCCAGCCAAAAACGGGTAAGCTTCTAACCAAACGAAAAAAACACACCAAATTACAAAGAAGAGGGAGTTTGATTTTAGTTTTTGTCAACTGTTATTATTGGCAAAAAATATTACCAAACCCATATTAAAAAAAAAAAAAAAAAAAAACACACCAAATTTTTCTTCACACATAGTCTTTGCAGTGTGAATTTTTCAGTTTAAATCTTCTTCCTCCAAAAAAATACTCTCAGAAGTAACTGTTACTTTCTGGCCACCTCCAGAACAGCAGGTAAGCATCCGCCCTGCTGACTGACAAACTGACATCAGCAAGGTAATTCCCTGTAATTAAAACAAAGCAACACAATCTTACTAACAAGGCATCAGACACTATAACCTCTATTTTTATCCATGGACCTCACTGCTTTCTTCCAACAAGAGCACATAAACATTGAGACCTTCTTTTCACCAACTTCTGTGATTCTGTGAACTTCATACCAAGACACAGCATAGCATAGAAAGTCAGGAGTAGTATCTTTAAGCATGACTTTTTACAGCAAAATAGCAACTTAATAAGGCCAGCATATTTTATCTCTCCTAAATTGTGCTGAATTTGCTTTCATAGATATATAATTACAAATTTTTCATTTTAACCTTTTAAAATAAAAATCTCAGCGTTTTTATAAAAAAAATCCTTTAAAACATTCCTTAAAAACTAAACGGATGGGTTTTTTTTATATTTGGTTGGTTCATTTTGGGTTTGGGTTTTTTTGTTTTTTTGGTTTTTTTTTGTTTTTTTTTTTTTTAAATCAGAATGAGAGTCTAATCTTGGTCTGAGTAAGAATCTGGGAAGACCTATCAGGGTAGAGATGAGGGTTAGAGACTAAACCCAAATTATTTCCCTTCTATCAACCACCCCACACACACTCAAAAACACCAGGCTGAGCAGTAAATTATTTGCAGAGCTCTGTCTGCTACATATTCTTGATTCCAGATAGGTGTTAGATATGCTGGATACGGTTCAATGCCAGTTACAGCTGTGCTACTGAGCAATGTCAGATATGTGACATTGGGACTAGATGGACTTTTGGTCTCATCCAACACATCTGATCTTACATTCCTTAGCACATGTCCCAAACCCATTAAACTCAACAGAAATGTGAATTTGCTGTCTTTGTGTCAGATCTTGTATGACATGGGACGGGAACAGCTAAAGGTATTTAACCTGTCAAAGAGAAGAGTTAATGGGAACTTGTTCTAATAAATACACCACCTTTACTGCACTATTTGTGCTTTAAGTCATTCAGCCTCAAGAGCTAAGGAGCCGTTTTCCCAGAGCCAAAGCCCAGATGATTTCTCTAGGCTTTCACCAAGACCCTATAAAGCACTGGTTGCATTCCTCAGATGAATTGAGCTAGTGGGGAACCTAAACCCAGGACCAGTGAAGGATCAGCATAGCACGGCTAGAGATGGTCACTGCCAACATGGGAACTCACAAAAGTGATTCAGAGCTCAGGCAATGAGCAAAGCAGCAAGAGAATGTGCCACACCACAAACCAGGATGGTCTCCACCAAGGCAGTAAAGAAGCCTCAATTTTGTTTGACCTGCTCTTTGGACACTGCTCGGTGGAACTTTGAAACTGTACCCCTCATCATCATTAAAAGCTACTTCTAAAGGACTATATTCCTAGGATTGCTCAAACCGTTCAAGAGAAAGCCCTCTGCTTCACCATGCAGCTCAATGGGTTGCTATACTTGGTAATTTATCATAGCATTAATGCTTTTCTGGTTGCTGTCTGCTATGAAACACAGGTTGAATCACAACCATGCAGATGGAAGAGGCTTTCAAATTCCCTCCTGTCCAAGCCTGCCAGCAGCCAGAGAAGGGGAAGGCATGTGGGTCTTATTCTCATCTTACTGACACTCCATCAGTGTATCACCAACAACTTCGAAGGTATTATTGTTGCCCTACTCCAGCATCAGGAAGATGAAAAATAAGCCCTTGAAATAAAACACACTGCTCTGACAGAAGCCATTGCTTCATCAAGCTAGGGTCCTTATCAAGGCAAGTTTTTTTTACAGCACCAAGGATGTAAACCAAGCAGAGCAGTTTTGTTAAAGAGTTAGCAAAAGAGAAGACAAAGGCTTCCAGTGACAAGTTACTCCAAGCAGAAGTGCAAGGATCCAGAACAGCATTTCCAGTCTGGCAAAAGGATCACTCACAGTAGTTGGGCTGTCTGGCCAAGTCTATTTATCCACACAGACAAAAAAAAAAGTTTTCCTCACAGCAGCTGTTTCTCCAGCAAGGGCAGAAGAGTCTGCAAACCCAGCTGTGCTGGTTTTGGCTGGGACAGAGTTACATTTCTTCACTGTAGCTGGTACAGAGCTGATGGCACATTGATGCTTTAGCTGTTGTTAAGTAGCGGCTCAGTGTCCCTAAGTAGCGCCTATGTTAGTTAGGGTCCTCTCCAGCTTCCCCTGCTCTGCTGGGTGCACAGGAAGTGGAGAAGGCCACAGCCAAGGCAGCTGATCCAAACTGGCCAATAGGATATTCCATAGCCTATGACGTCATGACCAGTATGTCAGCCAGGGGAGCTGGGGCAGGGCGGGGCGGTTGCAGCTCAGGGACTGGTGGTGTTGGGTCGGTGGGTGGTGAGCCATTGCAGCACATGTTGCTTGTTTTGGTTGCTTTATCCCCTTCCCCCACCCCCACCCGGGTTTCGGCTCCGTCTCGTTATTTTCCTTTTCATTTTATTATTGTTGTTGTTATTATTATTGTTTTATTTTTATTAAACTTATCTCAACCCACGAGCTTTCTCGCTTTTACCCTTCTGATTCTCTCTCCTATCCCACCTGTGGGGAAGTGAGCAAACGAGCAGCTCTATGGGGCTTAGTTGCCAGCTGGGGCTAAACCACAACACCAGCTCAAGGCTACAGCATAGCACAGTTTTTAAAAGCCTCTTCTTCTAGTTTATTACAAACTGTTCCTTCCCTCCAATTTCCATTCAGGAAGGTGGTTGTGACCTCTTAAAACAACAGCCCCTCATGAGTAGTGAATACCCTTAGCAAAGCAGTGAACTGAGAGTGCACAGTTGCCAGAAAGACTTTGAGAGATACCATGTGCACTATGAATGGACACTCATCTTTTCCCCGAAACAGCACACTAGCATTGAGAATATATTTTCACACAGAGGCTTTTATTAGAAATATTCCAAAAGAACAGAGACTGGGCAAGTCCAGCTTAGCAGTTCTCACCCTGAAGCGTCCAAAACACAGGCAACACAGGCACATGCTAGTGCACTCCTGCAAATTTGCACTGTAACATCCAAGTTTCCCACAGCATAAGACAGGGAGAGAGATACTTGCCCACACTGTGGCAATACCTCAATATTCTTCCCTCAGGTTGCAGACTTAGTCATGTTCCCCACAATCAGGCAACTCATTTCCACTGTCCCAAGCTCAGGACAATGGAAAAGAAAACCCAAGAAGAATTAGGGGGGATGGGGGAGGAAGGGCACAAAGCAAATGAGATAGTTAAAGACCCACACTGGCAAAACTAAGGCTGCACACAGAAATATTTACACAGTCCTGTCCTCACTAATATAAATCAAGCTTTATTGGAGCAACACCAGCATGAAATCACCATAAATGAGATTTTGGACCATGATCACCAGCTGAACAGTATCCCTTGAAAGGGTAATACCTATTTACAGACATTCTTCCTCTCCCTTCAGTTAAAGGCAGGACAGACCATTTAACCAGTGGTGTAGAGCTTTAGCTTACATGACAACAATTTATGCACCCTGGCAGGTGAGAATGACCCATTCAACTCTATCGACCTAAGTAAGTAGAAGAAAATCCTCCTGACAGCATTTCTCTGCCCAGTTCTTGTTTGAGGTAACTCCAAACATCATTCAGCCATGGCACCCTCTAACCTGAATTGACCATGTCCCAGACACTTGCACACTGACTCCAGATAATTGCTTTCCTCCTTTCTCGCCCTGTGGGGGTTAGACTTACCCACAAAGCAGCACAGCATCAAAATACTGCTTAACTTCCCAGTAGCTGTGCATGCCTTGCTTAGGAGATTTTTTTTTCTTCTGGGGCCAATTCCTTCCATCATGTTGGTTCTCTGTCCCTGCCCTGGGCAGGAACTACCATAGCAGAAGGATGCGCAAGGAAAAACGCATCAGTACAAGTCAAACACAAGCCTGCCTCTGGAGGGAGAGCATTTAAATAAAGAATGAACCTGAAATAGCTACCAGCTTCCCTGTAGCCAGTACTATCTGTCACACAAATTCACCACAGGGGACCATCGTGCAGGAGCAAAACATCTGGCCCAACATTCAGAAGGGAGAAAGTGAGCAACACTGACCAGTGTGCCAGCCCAGAGACTAGCACAGGTCAGTGTCAAAAAGACAGAAACAACAGAAAAGGCCACATCTTCCCCATCACAACCAATCATCTGTAGGAAGAGGCTGGCAGGGAATGCCCACACTGCCTCCTTTTCAGGAAGTTCAAATGCCATATACACAGGCAAAAACAAACAGCAAGGTTATGCCATCCCTGTTATATACAGCATCCTTTAAAGACACAAGATTTGTGTAAGGTGCTGTACATACACCTGAGGGTTTTGGTTTGTTGTGTTTTTTTTTTGTTTTGGGATTTTTTTTGTTTGTTTGTTAAAATTGTTCTTGCTCCCAAATGTTTACCATTAAGCACAGTTTTCTACTTATCTCTCAAAACCCTACAACTCCACAGGCATTTTCTGAAAAAAATGCTTTTAGCTCAGAACAGAAAAAGTTGCAAGGGTAGACCCAAACTAATTACCAGGTTTTTTTCCACCTTGCTAGCCATTCCTTCCCATCTCCTGATCGCAGATTCGCAGATGAGAGCAGAGCAGAACTGAACCCAGGGAGGACACATGCTTTATGAGAGCTCCAAGTTCAGCACATGAACAACCACGTTCAACCTAAGGAACATGGTCTACAACTGAGAGCTGCCAAGACCCAACCATGCCAGGCACAGAAAAAAACTTAATTCCTGACATACCAGAGGCCCACTGTCACTGTCCAAACAACATAGCAAGTTAAGGAGAAGGAAGGGACCTGCAATCCCATATAAAGGGATCAGGGCACATGAGCTACAGCAGGATGGTGTCGAGAGGGAACAGAGGAAAAGCAGGCAGAATCACACTATGGCCCCAGATCACCTCTGGTTACATAGCACTTACATTTTTATCTAGTTAAATACTTATACACCTAGTTCTATAGTTATCAGGTCACATATGCTTACACACATGTAAACATAGGCATCGTACCTTCTACATTTCTAAAACACATTTTTTTGTAAGCAGTGATTGAAATGGGACTTTAAAAAAACGCAAAAAGCCTTGGAAGCACTACTCTGTCCCTTCTCATCCTCCTTTCAGGTGCCCACATGCAGCTCATATTGATAAGCACAGGTATAGCAAGTTTTGTACTGATGAACCTGTTAGCTGCCAAGGTCAATAAATGTTACAGACAACTCTCATAGCTAAGAATGCACAGCATTAGACAAGGTGTTTCCCCATGAGCTGTGAAACAAAAACAACAGCACTGCATGCTTTCACACACGTATCAACTCACTCCTATGTCCTCACACATTCCATGGATCAGCTTTTGCTTCTCACCCTTGTCTCCACTAGGATGAGCACATGAAGAAATCTCTGCAGCTCATTCAGGCCCCAGTCTAAGAACAGCTTCCACTTGTCAGTAACTTTCATGACTGTTAACCTTTGTCTTCGGGGCAGAAGATGAGAACGTCCCATTTTACAGAAGATGTAGCATTCTCAGATGATCCACTGTTTTATTTTACCATCTAACATTTGATGTCCTTCTTCAGTGCTGAAATTAGACCTGCCTCTTTCTCCTTTCTGTGAATTTTCACTAAGATACCTTCTCCCGAGTAGGGTTTATTGCCTATTTCCAGTAGTACTACAGAAAGCACAAATTTAAAAAACAAACAAACAAAACAAAACAAAACAAACAAACAAACAAAAAAAAACAAAAAACACCCCAAACTTAAAAAGCACACAGAAAGCCAAGAGCCAGCAGAACAAAACCTCAGTGCAACTCAGGAAGGCAGGCTTTGTTACTCACAGCACATGAGGTAAGAACAAGTAATGAAGATAATATTAAATTAATTAAAAGCAAGGGAGGGTAGAACTGATCCTGCAACAAAGAGATGCAGTACAAGCAAACTGAGAATGCTACACTGCCAGGGAAGTTGCCTTTTGATTAAAGGAACTGAGTTCCCAGGCAGGCTGGCAAAAACCAACAGTGAACAATATTAATCAAGTAAATTAACACCTCCTCAGTGCTGATTCTGTAGCTGTGTTTTAGGTTGCCTTCAAAAAGTAAAAGTTTCAGCTTTGGATGCAAAAGACCATGTTGTCTGTGAGTTAGCAGGGGAAGGATAACTTTAGAATCTGTTGATCCATTTGAACTGAATTCAACAGGGGGAAAAATGGTCACAGAGATACCGAGTTCCTCTAAGTTCAGCAGGTCCCAAAATAATAATTGGCAGGGCTGCAGCTGATCAATGCATTGACCACAGCCAGCCCTCCAGCACACCTGTAATATTTGGCCAAGTACATCATGTGCCACTATTTACTCCTCCAAATGGGCAGCAGAATGAGGGATCATGACAGAGATGAAAGAAAACACTGAGAGATAGAAGAGTCCTGGAAGGGCAAGCAGTTAAGCGATAAGTGATGGCTAACTTCTGTTGCTTAACAAAACAACCAGGCATTTTACTCATTTTCTGATTCTTTGGAGAGCAGACAGCTCTCACAGGCCAGATAACTAACTGTTCAGTATGGCTACTGAGGCAAAGCCTCAAAAACTCTCAGCAGAAATCATATTCCAGTGGGATGCCCTGGCCAGATCTTTCTCTGCCATATTCCATATCCCATGCTTTTCTGAAAGCCCTTCTGTTTAAGGCTCAGTTACGCAGAAAAGTCTGGACGATGACAGTTGTACCTCCTCTATTATATCTCTATAACACCTGATATGGACACTGTTGCTACATGGGGCTTTCTCCTGGGGTTGTTCCAATAGTTGCCAAAGCACACTTGAATAAAGATTCTCTCTCTTCTAAAGTAACTGTTCTCTCAAGTAGCATGGCTATTATATTGGTTTGCAATCTCACTGTCCCATAGGCAAGCCTTTTTTCAGGCCAGGTGGCAAATGTTGTTTTCAGAGACCTCCTGCCAGATGCACAGGTCTGCCTGCCTGTCTACCCCACCACACACTGTGAGTAAGGCTTCCCACACACAACGTCACCAGGCTCCTTTACATGCAGGCTCACCAGTCTTGTGTCTTGCACTCGCCTTTTGATAGCCAAACAGAAGCAAAACACTGTTCCACTGCACACACAGAGTTGATGCTGGTTCAGATAGTAGGTCTGTCTAGGAGTGCAGCACCTCAGCTGCAGATACCCTTCTGCACCTCCACTCATGCTCCCACTACAGTGTTAAGTACTATCAGCATTTTGCTGACTGGGAACAAAGTTAGAAAGGCACTGTGGGTGACAGAACAAGAACATTACCCTTCACATGCTGCCCCAACCCTCCACCTTGCAGAAGACTGACATGGGGAGACCCAGCCCAGGCCCCATTCAAGAGGGCAAGAGGAAGATTGAATAGTCCTGGCTCACTCAGGAGTCCTTCACCTGTACCTGGTGTGGAGCATAGACTTTTCCCCTTGCATTGCAAAGCATAATACAAAGGGTTGGGAAGCCACCTTAAGGATTCCAAAAGCTAAGAAGACCGTTGAACTTTGCATCTACTACATTATCCCATGACAAGATGACTATCATCCTAAATTATTCCAACCCACTACAAACAAGCCACATAATTCAGAGCCAGCTCCCAACCCCCTCAGCAGACAGATGTGACCCCTCTCCTGTTTCTGTATTTCCAAAGGAAGCTTCAATTCATGGCTCCCACAGTCTCACCATGTCAAGTCTCATCCAGCTCAAAAGGAGTTGCAATTTGAAATATCTCAGTCTGTGAAGCCATGCTGGTAAAGGGATTAGAACAGTGGACAAGGATGCTCTTAAATAACTTTCAGCCAGAATTTTGCAGTGCTTTCACTTGATCAGTCTGTTAATGATTGTAGCTGAGCACATTCCACTTTTCTATTATTAATAAGAGTCCCATTCTTCCCTCTCTTAGCTCTTATTCTCACTTATTTTTCCTTTCTTTCATGCAATCTCTTCTAAAACAAAGATACACCCAGCCTCTGAGCTGTGGCAGATGAAGTAAGTCCTTTGTCATTAAGGAATCATATTAATAAGGGAGAGGAGTCAGAAAACTCGCTTTCCAACTTTCATTCTGATCAGCAGTTCAATCCAGGGAGACCCCTCCTCTCTTCCATGCCTCAGTTTCTCAAAAGAAAAAAAAAGTGACTAATACTACTTACTAACCTAACTTTTAGTGACCTTTGAAACGTACGGCTGCAGTAGGCAGCATAAGAGCTTTTTAAATACAGTTATTTCTGTCACCCTGTAAGCACAAAATTGGCAGGATTTGGTGGTAAAGGACAGGAAGCCTAGAACAGAGAAATGTTCATGAATACACCGTCAAGTCAGGTCCCGGTCCCCGTCCTTCNCCAGTCTTCTGTCAGAGGCAAGTAAGGACTGCAGGCAGGTGATCCTGTTTACCTGCACCTGACTGTATTGATTACAGCTGCAGGGGATTTTCCAGTCAGGCACAAACTGCAGGGAAAAGCTAACAACCAATTAGAGCTCCCACTCCTTCCTCCCTGCACCCTTAAGGTCCTAAAGCACTTTTGGCAAGAGCTAAATAATCATGTTTTATACATTCTCTTCCACCCAACAGCTTTTGCAAATATCCATCCATTTTAAGCCTCAGCAACAGCCCTGCATGTGAATTAACTCTTCCTTAAGGATGGGGAAGCCAAGGCATGGAGCAATGCACACCACCATTAGGCACAATAGCAAGTCCAAAAATCATGAAGACAACCTGCATCACAGCCTGCTCTCCTCTGGCACCCCAAGAAAGTACATCTGAACTCAACCCATGCTTTTTTCTCTGCCTTGAAAGTCAGCTGGAGCTCTGTGCTTAAGTCCTCAAGCACTAATCCCCCACTGGAGTCCCCTACCAAACCCCCACAAGGGGCTCATTGCATTTCCAGAGCATATCAGCAGCATCACTGTCCACTAAAAATGTACCATCAGTACCCACTTTTTACAGACTGGCATAGTGTTTGAAGCAGTTGCTTTTTGGAGCCCATCATTGACCTAAGTGATTTGCTGGGGCTCAGTCCTAGTTTTTCTAAGTTCCAAACATCCATTTTAGTCCCAAGGACACCAGTGAGTGCAACTATTTTTCCCAGGAAGAAATGTTATTTTGTCCCTCCATGCAGTGGCCGGGATGAATTCCAGTCCCTTCTGTCCCCCACACTCACAAGAAAGAAAAGGAGAGAGGAACAAAACTGCTAAGACTTGTGCAACATCCTCAAGTTGGTCAAAATATTGTGGAGTTCCAAGTGGTAGGGACCTGTCGGGACGTTTCCTCTGCAGATCAGGCACCAGGAAGAGAGGCAATGAAGTGCAACTCCCCTGCCCTCACCTACCAGTATAACCAGTGTAGGACAGGGAGAAGATCGGCAGCAAAGTGGGTCTATCAACAGCTATCCTCAGGGGCTGGTCCCGGAGGCAGAACGGGGCACGGCAGTTGTGGAGGTGGAGAGGACTCCGTGCTTCAGTCAGGAGCAGCCAGGATTCAGCTTGCTGCTGCCTGGCACCGTAAAGGTTAACACCATCCCTTCTCCCAACCCAGCAGCACCGCCAGCAGCTGCTGGGGGGATGCCGGTGGTTTTACAGGCACATGACTCAGGCTGGCGGGGACCGGGGCAGACGAGAGTTCTCGGCATTGGGGCTCCCATCTTCAGGAAAAAAGCCTGGCAGCAATTAGAGACGACACAAAAGGGAGATAGTATCAGCTGCAAGTGGGTGTCTGTGTCTCTGTGTGTGTGAGTGAAGTACTTTACCACAGCCGAGTGCACGCTAAAACTATTTACCTCTCTCGCAGAGGGAACCCCAGACAGCAGGAGTTTCACAGAGTCAATGGCTCCATATAAATTTCATATAATATATAAATTCATATACATTTTTCAGCAGCATGTCCTTCCAGCGGGCATTCCCCAGGCCCCGGCTCCCCACCTCCCCAATCCGTTGCAGTATTTTCTTTCCTTTAGCAAATGCCCACGCTCCCTCTAGCGCCCAGCTCTGCTTTTCATACACAAGCAATCCAGCACCCTTTCCTACAGCCTGCACCCCAGGGTGTCCAAATCACGCTGGAGCTAATTAAAAGTGATGCTATTTTGGGCGCAGAGGCTCTGTAGTGTTCTGCAGATCTGCCTGGCTAGCATTTGCGTTGGATGTCTGAATATGAAGGGGAGAAAACGGACTGACAGCCTCAGTGTCGGGGACCCTCCTTTAACAAAAGGGCTTTGCCACTCATTTCAGTGGCAGAGCAATCAGGTCTCCTTCAGGACTGAGAGGGAGGCAAAAAAAGAGAGGTTTGATTATTCAGCAATCTTTTCTGATTTTTATTGTATGCTGGGACTCTGATATCCACGAAGGCTGGGAATTAACCCTAAAATTTCTATAGCAGGTTATTTATCAAATACGTTTAACACCCACACAGCCACACTCTTCAAACACGCAGCAAACTTTATTCAGTTCCCTCAGTCTCACAACACCCCATAAAGGCAGGAAAGGAAATACTGCCATGCCCTTCTTTTGCATTGAGGAAATGTGAACAATGATGCTGCAGTTTTCCCTGGACATTAAGGGGAAACTAGGATTTGGGAATTTGTTTGCCTTGGATTCCTACAGGGAGTTAAAGCAAACCAAGAAACTTGCATGCAAAGGTGTGGCTTCAGCAAAACAGTATCTTCTAACTAAGGGTTATTTTGGCTTAAAATCCCTGTTGGGCTCTGCCAAGTACTGTCACCAGATCAGGCTCCAGCATGGTTTACTGTGTAGGTCAAACTCCCACCTTCCGTAGCCAAGCAAGAGAGAGGGAAGGGCTATGCACAAGAGAGAAAGAAGCTCAGCCACCCACAGCCCTGTGGCTGTAATTCAGACAATGCAAAGGGCCCACAGGTCTCCTTGCTGTACTGGCCCATGTTTCCTTGCCTCTGTACTCATTTTTCATTCTTACCTTGCACTTTTCACTGCTGTAGGATACTGCAGGTTGAATTCTCACCTACAGTAAACTGGGCTAGATCAATCCTACATCAATTTACACTAAGAATCCAACCAAATACTTTGCTGCTTCAGGGGCTTGCTGCATTTACAGCATTCAATGCTTCACAAGGAACATGTCATTTAATTTACTGTCTCGATTAAAGGCAGGTTGGACTCCACACCTTCAAGCACAGATTCTCGCTGGAAGCTAAATTTGACCAGATCCCATCAAAACCCAAGCCTTAACTCTGTAACTGACAGGTTTCCTTGCAATTCTCCTGGAACCAATCCCAACCATGAGCTCAGGCTTGTCCTTCAATCCTGAAATTAATCTGGATTTGTAAGAGAGTACTGACTCAGGTAAGCATGTACTGCTCTCCTCCATTCTATTTACAGACATCCAAGGAGCTTAAGGAGCATGACATTAGGGTATGACTTAGGTAAATCCTTGACTGTTTGCTCAACCAGCTTCCAGGATACCTTTAGTACAAAAAACATTAAAGATCTTTGCTCCTTAACCTGTGATTTGCCTATTAGATGACAGTGCTTTCATATTTTTTCTAAAATCTCTACTACAACTCCAGCCATAAATTTGGAAATTCTTAGAAAGTTTCATCTTCCCACAGCCTTGCATTTAAGAAAATATTTGTCTCATCTCACCTCCTTTTTGGGGAAAATTTATCCTGCCTAACATCAATTATCTGCTCAAACCCATTTTCAAAATACTTTGTCATCAATTGGATTAATGTTTTCCAATAAAAAATTAATTAAAGAATCACATAGCTGTTTCTGTTTGCATTTAAATCACTGTGAAAGCTTAGCCACAAATCCTAGGCCTCATCCCTGAGCATGAAATAGTCTGAGTATGGAGGCCTGAAGGGAAACTGCTGAGAGGCACCTAGAACAGGAGCACTTCTGTTACTAAGCTCTGGGCTGCAAGAACGTTGACAGCTTGCTGCGTGAGGCAGGGTAAGGGCCAAGAAAACTGCCAGTTTCACAGGATCCACAAGCAACATCAACGCCCATCCACTGGACATCAAGCTGACTTCACAATGAAACCAGTCTGGAGAGAAATAACCTGGAAAATATTTTCCAGATGCCTTCTTCCTGCTCTGCTGACTGAACACAATCATAAAAGCAATTGCCATGCAAGACTTTTGTTTTTATTTCCCCATCTCCTATTTGAATATTATTTAGAAATGGATTGCCAAAGTCCTGGTGAAGGACTTCAGTGGCAAACTTCATTACTAAAGATAGTGGAGAAGTGGAAATACATCAAGACATTGTGACACAGCCAGCCTACCTTCAATAGCAATGAGACCACAATCTAGCCAAAAGCCATTTGAGAAAGAAACAGTCTAGAATAGCAATTAAAATATCTACCAAATCCAGTGCAATTAATATGATTGCTCTGTCACCATCTTGCACTCTAGGAGTAAAAATTTTAAACTGAAATGCAGCTGGACTGTTGGAGCAGTTACCCATGGCTGACAACTAAATGCAGCACTGCCTGCTTAAAGATTCATTTTCTCCCCTTCCTCCCTTCCAAGAATAGCAGTCTATTTGGAATTGCAAATATTGCCCACCTTGTTCTGCCCATCATGCACTGTAATGCTAGGCATCTTAAGGAAAAAATACCTGGCGCACAGCAAGCCCATCAGCCTCCACAGCTTGTAATTCACCATGGGAGTGAGTAATGTCTCAGCAACAAACCACCAGTACGTTAGCAGATCACACCAGAACACTGCTAGAAGAATCATTCCCGGAAGAGACAGGCTTCACTGCGAGAACTTGTACAACCTGATTTTCACTGCCAGCCCTCAGAGCTTGCACAGGGTAAAGGAATAGGATCAGTGCTAGCAGGAAGAAAAGAATTGCAGAAGCCCATTCAGACCAGGATTGTCACCATCAGATCATTTCTAAGTGAGTCTTGAAAATCTCCAAAGGCAGATATTCCCAAAAGTTTCTGGTGCCTTGCTGCAGCACTTTCTTTGAGAAGAAACTCTTCCTAATGTCCAATCTGACATATGTTGTGGTGGTCGCCACATGCTGTATCATCTTCAACCAATAAGACAAGCTACATCTTCTTTCTAACTCTACTTCAGGTGGATGTAGGCTATTGTAGTACTATTAGCCTCCTCTTCACCTGTCTTCTCCCAAAGACATCTCATATTCCCAGTCCTAGAGTGAATCTTGCAACCATGTTGACTCTAGAGGTGACTGCCACAGGCTGACCAGACCTCTGGTGTAGCATGGCTGACAAGATAAAATAAGGTGCCAGTCCCGTCTCTCAGCAGCTCTCATCCTGCCTTCCCCAACTTTCAGAGTCTGGATCATACTACAAGCATCAATGCAGCTGTGTGGTCTGCACAATTAGCAGCTGTATCACTTTTGCACACTATCCTTCTCCAGGTTTATCTTCTGCACTGAGATAAAAATATGCACTGCTGATATTTTTCGTATAGCATGAAAAATCCAACCCCCAGGATCACATAGGAATTTGGTCCAGCTGAAGCAACCTGCAATATTGCACATGCCTTAGACAAATGCCCTCTCCTCCTCTTACTGTAGCATTATAGTGCATTTACTCAACTTTACGTCTGAAGCTTGCCTCTGGTTACTAGAAAGGCAAGGGCACATATACGTGGGATAGCTAAAGCACACTGTAATCACAAGCTGAGGTGTCTCCATAGATAATGGATTGAAAATATCTTCTAGAGGTTAAAAGAAAGCTAAAAAGGTACATCTCTGCTTCTTATATTGAAAAAAACCACCCACAACACCACAGAATTTGTAGCACTTCGATCATGGAAAAAGCATGGACAGAATTAAGTACTTCCTATAAACAGCTATATTCATCAGGGTGACAGCTCTGAAACCTAATGACAACAGTCCCCATTTACCATTCCACCAGTGATCATATCAGGAGAGCAATCTGAGTAGGTGTGTTTTATCCACTGTAGCTTGTTGAAATCTCTTGAAAAAACTATTGTAAAGAAACAAGATAGTGAGATTTAAAGTTGTAATGGCATTAAAGGTGCTGCTACTTATTTTTGCAGGTCCTTATCCTAGAAATCATGGAGAAAGGAAGGAAGGAAAGATAATCTGAAGAATCAGATCATCTTCACAGGAAGGTTGGAGAGAGCATCTGGTGAGCAGAACAGGGAAAATGTCATGCAATAACATAACCATCTAGAGAGAGGCAACACAAGCATAGAGGGTACAACCACACAACGAGTGGCACATTTGTATACAGTGTGTGTTCAGAGAGGAATGGCTTTGAAAAAAGAATGGCTTGCAGATCTTCTGGGAATAAGTTTTCACTAAAAAGTCTCCTTCCTCCAAAAACACCTTAGCAAGAAAACATTTTATCTGATCTCTACCAGGTCCCTCAAGAGCTTCAGTGACCTCTCAATAAATGCTTCTCTTAGGGCAGACTGATACTTCAAGCCTGAGTACAAGTCTCCTTTTTCTAATATCAGACCCATTGAATTAAGCCAAGTCACCTTCCCAAGAACACAGAGAACACGAACTTCATTTCTACATATTTTTGCATTTTTCTAATAACTCCCACTTGAAAATCTTCAAGTATTGCACAAAGTAGAAATTAATTCTGCTCCACACCACCACTTTGTGGTAGCTAAGTAGTACTATCCTCATTTAACATGGAAGAGGAGATCCAGAGAGGTTAATTGTCTTTCCTACAGTCACAGAAAAAGCCTCTGGGCAGGGCAAAGCAAAGAACTCTAATTCTCTGATCTCACCAGCCTTTTACGTCTATCCTAATCCTGACCTCACTATCTGCAAATGGAGAAAACAAAAGTTTGTTGCCTGGAAAGGATTATTTTTAATAAGTTAAATTGAGATTTGAGGGATGTGGGAGAAAAGGGGGTTAGGAAACGGAGGGGAAGTTGCTCTTAAAATAATAAAAAAAACACAGGATGTTTTTAACATGCTAGGTAACAGGACATGCAGCATCTGCAAAGATCTCCCTTTTGTGGAGTGTCTGTAGATCTATATGTCCCACTAAAACCCCAATTTTTTTATTACCATGCTTTCCTCTTCTTTACAAATCCATCCAGTTTTTAGGAATCCCCCACCACTAATGCCTGATTTGAAATATACTGCTTCATTGCATGAAACATGATTGATCATGTTTTTAATAAATAAGAGACAAAAGCTTAAGTTTTCAAGACTGTTCAAGTAACAGAGAATTGGTAAAAGGAAGCTCTACACCTCTTTACTGCTTTGGTTGCCTGAAAATAATAGATTACAGATGTGTTCTACCTGCTGTCCTAGGTCATCTGGCATAATCATGACACGAGTTAATATATTTGTCCATTTTCAACACACCTTCCTGCTGCTTTATGCCTACTGTGACCTAAGAAAATATGTGCTTTGAGGTGAGAGACTGGGAACCACCATGGCTGGCAAAAGAAGCCACACTGTTTCCCTGAGTGACCTGGGGCAAATTGCTTGACGTTCCCATACCACAGCCACCCCAACAGCAGAATTAGGTAAAAACTGAACAGCAGTAGAACAATAAGCATTGGATTCAGCCTTCTCTGCTAATAAATGAAAGGACCCAGGTTCAAGCATTTAACTTTCCCTCTATGCCGTTTAAAAAAAAAATCCAAGAGACAGGAAAGAAAAAGTCTCCAAATGCTAAACCTCATATTAGAAAAATCATGAAAAGAAAACACTAGTATTTATTAACATGCTTGCTTTTCCTTCCTATAAATGCCCCACTGGTAATAAACACCAGTCTCTTGCTTTTGCTTGTGCTTTTGAGTTGGAAGCTTTCAATGCATGGTATCTGGAGGTGCAAAATCTTAATGGAAAGTCATGAACAATCAAGATGTTTTCCTTTATTACCCTTCTCAGTCACCTGGAGTTAAAGAATAAAGGAAACTAGTTATTTAAATGGCATATTTCTCTAAAAGAAACCAAGGAAGGAGGGAGAATTTTGTGAAAATCACTTTCTGACCTGCACTTTAGGAAAAATAACCTTTACTTCCCCTGCAAATGCCTACAGAATGAGTTTTCTCTGCTACTTTAACCAGAAATACTCAAACTATTTGAAATCCATGCTGGGAAAGGACGAGGGTGATTGTAGCTTCTTTTGCTCAACACCCCTTGATTCAGCACCAAAATGAAACAAAAGAGAGGTCATATAGGTTGTTTTCTTCATTGCATGCCATCTTATATTAAAAATAAATAATCCTAGAGACAAGTGTAGTGCTAAAATACACGATGCAGCTGTTTTCTCTTGAATGTTTGCTTTCATCTTTAATGAAAGTGGAATTCATGTCTGGCAAACACAACTGCCTTTAAAAATTGGTTAAATCAAAGTAACATCTACATTGCTGTCAGAATTATTGCCTAAGTAATAATAAATAGAGAAAGAAACTTCCAGTCAAAAAAATAAAGAGGTAGTTGAATTGCATATTATGAAGCTATAGCTGATACATAGATAGAAAAACAGACAGATGGACAGTTTGCTTTTTAATGACTAATCAGTTTCATGAAGAATGTACCTGAAAATCCAGCTGATCTGTTTTATGCTACTAATTGCTTTATGCCCATTTCCAATGGCAGCAAAACAATGGAAGAGGCATTTTCAAGGCAGTGACAAGCTATAATGATCCAGGTAATGGGAATATCATCACCAGACATAAAGGTTTCCTGGAGTCCTTTAAATTATGCCTGTTTTCAGACTTTACATCAGAGGGGAAATAGTGTTTCTGATATCAAGCTAAAAGAAAATTGAAGTTCTGCCCACAGCCATCTGCCAGGTGTTGCAAAGCAGGGTGCGAAGGAGGGCCCTGCGCTATCATGGCACGAAGGCGGGTGGGCTTTCGGGACACCCCCCCACATGCATGCACAGTCCCACAGACTTGGGGACACATCAGCTACTCGCCATTATTAACTTCAGGGGAAAGGCTTGAGATGCCATCGATTTTTTATAAACTTTTCACTGTGCTTGCACTACCTGCCTCCTCTCAGAGCCCCTTAACGTGCTGCGGGGCTTTCCACCCCTCACTCAATTAATGGGATCTCGCCTGTCGACAGCGTGTGGAGCAGGGAACAGCAGGGCTTTTCCACCCCCACTGTACATCACTCATCCCCGGCACAGAGGCAGCGAAGCGTGCCGAAGTGTCTGTCATGTATGAAGAGACAGAGCGAAAGGCGAGCCAGCTGTGCCGGCAGGCGGGCCGAGGGCCAAGGCTGCGGCCAGCCCGGCGCCTTTGGGGGGACTCCGGCACCGGAGGTCATCGCTCTGCCTTCGGGGGCGGGGGGAGAAAGGTGTTCCCATTCTCCTCCGTCTTTTCCCAGGAAAACTTTTCTCTTTTTCCGCGCGCGTGGCCCCCTTTTCCCCTCCCCCTAGCAGTAAGAGCAATGTGCCCGCCAAGCGCCCCTCTCCTCCCCGCGCCCCCGGCCGCAGCGGCAAGTGCGGCACCACCCCGCCTCGACGGTGGGCACACGGCTCCCTCCCGGCTCCCTCCCCGCCCAGCCCAGCCCAGCGGTACTCACGCTGCTGTTGTGCCCGGACCAGTGCACCATGGCTTGGTTGTGCGCCG
>VZTV01014495.1:22554-32729 GCA_013400875.1 Anhinga rufa
TTACGTCTTTTTTTTTTTTTATTTTTAAGAAGAAAGGGGCCGGATTCTAATTATAATGATTATTATTTGCAAAAGACTCCTCTTTCTCTCGCTCTCCTTCTTTCTCTTCCCCCTTTCTCAGCCTCTGAGGCGATGACCAATAAAAATAATTAAAAAAAAAAAAAGAAGGAAAAAAAGAAAAAAAACTCTCTCCCCGGTAGTTGGATCCTGTTCCTTACTGTTGGTGGATTTTTTTTTTTTTAAAGTGCTTTTCAGTGAAACTGTTCACGTTCAAGGATTTGATCAAGTGAGAGGGTAACACCACACGGGGGGAGGAGCCCCGCGCCGTGCCAAGCCGAAATACACCACCGAGTCACCAGCCGCGCCGCCGGGAGCGGGGCCGGGGGCGGGAGCGGGCCGGGGACTCCGGGCCCCGCCGAATCAGCGGGAGCATCACCCTGCCTCTCCTCTTGATTTGGTATGTGCGTTCCTGCCGGAGACACAGCTGCCGTCATTTACTGTTTCTCCTGATAGATATTTACATATACTCGTGTGTAACAGCAGTGTAGGTACTCCTCACCCAGCATATACAAACGCGTACGTATGCGCAAAGGCTGGATATGGGTAAGGGGCATGAGGCAGAGCAGCTGGGATGATAGCTCCTGCGTGGCCCCCCGGGTGTAACAGCGTACCCACGGACTTGGCCACCCAGCAGCAACGCTCCAGAGCTGGCTCCGGGCATGTAGATATGCCTGTCCCAAGCGGAGCCCTCTGGCAGTGGGAACCCGCGCTTGTGCGTGGGAATGCCAGCATCCTTGCCACCGTCCAGGAAGGGAGACTAGCAGGATTTATTTGGGGGCGAATAACCAAGAAAAGGCAGTATCTGCAGGCAGCTCACTGCAGCAGCGTCTCGGGACTGTGTCTGGAGAAGGAGCAAGGGACATGTATTTCTTTAGGCCGTGGCAGTGCAGCGCTCGCTTCCGCTCCCATCGCAGGATTGCAACACTTCCCCCGGCTAGGACACCGGCTTTCTGCTGGCAAAGCCCAAGGAGCCTTTGCAGCTTCAGCCCCTGGACAAGGTGTGAGCAACCTCACAGTGGGAAGGGGAGAGTGCAGGCTGCCGCTCCCATGGCTGTGGGGTGTCTCCCGTCCTACTGGGGTCTCCCGTGGCCCAGCCATCCGTGCCTGTGCCATGTCCCTCCGGAGCAACTCATTGCAGCAACACGTCGGCACTTTCTCTTCTGCTCAAAACCACGGTCGACCTTCCCCCATTCTCCTCCTCCCTCTGAAAAGTATTGATAATTAGCGTTATGTTAATCGTTCCACCCTCCCACATACCACATCAGCCGTTCCTTGACGTCCAAGGACGGATCCACCAACTACATGGGTCTTCCCGCAGCATCTACCCCCCAAACCACCTCCAGTCCCACAGCGGGGACGGCTCAACAGTTTTTCCGCCTAACCTGGGTCTTCCAGCTCGGCAGGGAGCGGAGGGAGAGAGGGAAAAGAGGGGATGGGTGATGGCTGTGCCTGCGCTGGGGTTTCCTTGCTATAGTCCCTGCCCTGCGCTTCATCCTCTCCCACTGCAAAGCCCCTAAAACCCGGGCTGAGGAGGTCTGGGCAGCCCGGCTGCCCCTGGAGAGAAGGAGAAGCAAGTTGGAAAAGGGAAGAGGGGACTGCAAACACCGCTGGCTGTTGCAAACGGCAGGAGCTGTCGCTAAATGGCTGTACTGCAGGAGTGAAAAGAGGGTCCGGGGTTTCAGCCGGTTTGCAGAGAAAAATGCTAACAGCTCCGGGGAGGCGAGGGCTGAGCCAGCCGCGGGGCGACACACACGACACCCTACCCACGGGCACGGCCCTGCCCATGAGCTGCAAATCCCGACGCAGAGAGGGAGAGTGGGAGGTGGGGGCAGGGGAAGCAAATCACTCACCCCCAACCCAACGGATGTTCTTTCTGGCTTGGAATCGGTTCCTTTTCAAACTATGCTGCCAAAATGTTTGGGAGATGACATTTCATTTGTGTGGGAGCAGTGACGTGGGCCTCAGCCAGAGCTGGTCCATAAAACCACGGACGAGGGGATTGCACAGGTTACATACACCTGTGGCAGGTGCTGCTCTGCTTGCACAGTAGGGCCAGCCCCGAGACTGCATCCTCCTGCTGCTTGTGAAGGAACAACATGGTATGGGGAAGGGGCACGACCTCAGCTGTCTCCCTAGATTGACTGCTGCAAGAACAGTGTCTCCAAGAATGTGGCATCAGCATGAGGCATGCCACCCCTGGATCATGTCATTGCTATGCAGCATGAAAGGATCCACGGCTCACTGAATGCCAACCTCCTACAGTGAGGCTGCAGCTGTGACACACAGAACTTGTCCTTATGTTATGATTAAAGTTTCTCTAGTCCCTCTGGACACAGCAGCAGCTCACTGCTGCTCCTGAAGATCTCTGCATGTCCAGAACCCCTGTCATGACAATGTAAAAACTACCTCTAGGCTAGCAATTGCCACTGCTTAGCCATTATGCAGTCCACCCAGTCCCATTTCTCAGCCTTGCTGGACACTGTTTAAGACCTAGTCCTTGTTCACACCTCTATCAGCCAATCATCTGTGCAGCATCATCCCTGAATTCATGTCCAAAGCCCACCCACACCAGACAGGACTTGTGGACACATCTCCTTTCCCAAACCCTGCCAGCACAAGGCATCAATTGCTTTGTGTCCACTTTGTCACCACAAGAGCCCAGCTGTGCTAGACATGACACAGAATGTGATGGGCTTCATGCACAGGTATGTTCACCAACACTTTCTTTAGGGCAGTATTTTTAGCACCCCAATAGCAGGTCTCTCCTACCCTGCAGACTGAAGAACTGTTACTTCCAACTAAAATCACCCTCTGTGAATATCATCCACACCTGCCACAGTCAGGGACAATCCCAGACAATCAGTTCATACTATGTCAACAAGACTACCCCAGGCCCTCATTCCGTAGACAGATACCCACAGGAAGAGCTGGTGTTTCTAAAGAAAATCCTAAAAACCCTTCATCAGTGCCTGTTGATTACTGTTAAATAATAGGACACACAGCTGAAGTCCCACTGATGATGTGGGTCTGTCTATTAAAACCTTCCCACTCCAGATCTCCCAGCCCTTAGTGGACACCCCAGTGCCAGAGAAGCAGCAGTGCTCTCTAATCCCTTTCCTTCTCCAGAAGACAAAGGTAACGTGAGCAACACCCCCATCTCCTGCACAATTTGCAAACTGCGTGCCCATCACCAGCACACAGAAAAGGTGCTTTTCCACTTTGTACCGTCCCTGTTGCAGGAATATCAGGTTTGCTTCAAAACCTGGCCTCTTCCATGACACAGTGACAGTGAGGATGTCAATTGACAACCCTAGATTTGCATAGTCTATATTCAAGAATAAAAATGGAATAGTCCTACACAGTATCCATTACAGGCTGGTTTAATTCCTGGTCTAATCCATTACAATCTGCTTTAATCCCTGCCCAGCTGCAAACATCCATTCAAAGAAGCAGGGATTGTGTTATATTATGTTGGATCGTGTTGATTTTTAATCGATGTAAGGCAACCATATGCCATAACACCAGGCAATGCAATAGATATCTAAGTAAGCAAGTAAGTAAATGTTCTGGAAGGCAAATTGTGGCACAGATATGAAGTAGCAGAATATTCCTATAACCAAGGGGAAGCTGGGTTCAATTAAGGAGAGAAAGAATTGGGGGAATTATGTTTGTTTGGAGGGGATGACTTGGATGGAAGAAGTCTAATGACAATATCTAAAGAAAGAAACAAATAGACCCTGGCAATCATTTCATGCCAAAGCCTTCTAAAGCAGCATTGATAATTTGGGGTTTCTTTTTTTTTTTTTCTTTCCTATTCTATGACTTTGATTTGGAAAAAAAGAAGATTATGAAACTGAAAAGTTAACTCCTATCACACATATCAATAACTTCACCATCACTACCTCTACTGCTGGTTATAGGCCTGCTCCTCCATGCCCCTGTCCCTTCTGTTTTGCCCAGCTCTGCCCATTGTTGTTCCATGCCTCTCTCCTCCTGCAGGACTTCACACATCCAGCCCCCCCTGGAGGCTCAGAGTGTGTCTCCCAGTCAGTATCACCCCAGGAAAATTCCGAGTGGGAGCTGGAACCTTACTTGCTGGAACCTAAAAGGAAGGGGTGGAGAAGAGATCGTAGGAAGAAAATTTAGATTGGGAAAAGAAAGTAATGCCCCAGCTACACAGCACTCTCTTCGCATACATACACCCTCCCTTGAAGGTCTCCCACACTACTCAAGCCCTCCCAAGGGAGGAAATCCCACAAGTACTAAGAGAAAAATAAATGCTTGCTTCAGTTAACTTTAACCTATTTATTATGTGTGAGACTAGTCACTGGAAAACAAAGCAGTTCTGTGATAATGTTGTCTTGTTTACTACGGAAAGGCCTGAATCTACCTAAACAAAAATCATTAAAAGTTGAAGTGTCCCTATATCCTGAGATTAAATATCACCTGCAGGCAGGGCCTCCACCATTTCTGCTGGTACAGTACTATCCCCGTTATGGGACAGATTTTCTCCTTACACAGCCAGTCAAATGTGTGCAGCAGACAGTCTGCCTCTGAAGCACAGCAGGCCCATGGCAGGGAGCCTTTAGCATTTCCAGACTTGCTGCACAGCTCCTAAACAGGGGCTGCAAAAAAAAATGCTGTGCAGATGCAGCAAGAGGGAATCTAGCTCCTGCACTAAATGATGAAGTGGGAGTCCAGCAGCCCAGCACACAAGCGTGCAACATGGGTACCACATACCAGCATGCCAAGGGAAGTGTTTTACACATCCTGGGTCACAGGACAGTGGTGGGACAATTTGATCACAGCGGATCTTGCAGCAGGGTTCTCACAAAGTAGTGGGTCCCCTCACCTCATCACAGCACTGTTATCCTCTTGCTCAACACCATCCACACAATGCTCCAGAGCAAGAGAGGGTGCCACAGGCCACACTGAAACTGCAGCAGGTAGAGGCTTAGCAGAGTGAAGAACCACTTTGGCAGATCTCACCCTCAGGCTCAGAATTTCACCAGCGTGAGCAGATGCAATGCCAGGTTTGGTGACCAGCCTGTCTGCATCCCTCCTTTTGATTTTTCTATCTAAACACCATGTCTGTGGGAGACGGAAGAGCTCCTTTCATTCAGGAATGCTCAGACAGCTCCTCTGTCTTCACCCACTGCAAAGGCTGCCCAAAATGTGCACAACCTGCACAGTGCAGGTGAAGGACTTGGCGACGCACAGGGAAGGCAGAGGTCCTGGGGAGATTCTGCAGGTTTTAGATCATGCTTCTAGCCACTGTTGAGTTCTGGTGCTGGTCATAAAGCCAAGATAAGAAAATCTCCTTCTGCTGACAATCAGTATCATAAGGAATGCCAAAGAGCTTATCAGAATGGAATGAGCACATGGATTTGCAGCATATACAAATATTAAGTTGTGCAGCACACAAGTTCACTGTGCTGAATTCACTGTATATTGCAGGTTGCATATATTTCTATCTTGAAGACCCCAGTCAGAAACACAGGATCCCTTGTCTCCCAGATTTCAAATTATCCAGAACCAGAGTAAGATCCTAGATTTTCAGAAACATTTGCCAAATTTTTGAAAGTATGTTGCTTAGCATTACTTAGAAAGCTCCGGGTCAGGACATTCAAACTGCAGCCCCTCTTTGTATTCTGAATTCAAAGAGTTCATCTAAAAAGCTGGGTCCAGCTGTGCCACATATAATGAAGAGAGGCATAATCATGGCTTAAGATGTTATAATATCTAAGAACATGCTATGAGTACTAACATATCCCTATTGGAGAAAATCTGATTAAAAACAAGGAATGTGATTAATATTCACATGGTCATTGATTCAGAAAGAGTAAATGACCCAAATCTCCCTCCCTGTCCCAACGTATGCCTCAGTCTCACAGGTTCCATGGAGGAAAGGAATCCTCGTTACTGTTAGTAATTTTGTGCACCTCTCATCAGCTTTTCATGTCTGGTTGTTAACGAAGACTCCTATCTGTGATTGTTTAGGAGTGCCTTCTTCCACTAAGAAGCAGAACACAAATACTGCCTTGCTGTACAAAGAGAGTCTTTGTGAATACGAAACTTCCCCTCTTCTTGTTCCACTCCTTCCCTCAGGTGTAGTGGGATCTAGAAAGGTTCAGGTCTTTTCTTCAAGATACTCACAACAGGACAACAGTAGCTACAGCTACTGTGTTTTCAGGGGCATGAAGCTGTTTGAACAGGGCAAGGTTTAGCACAAACAAACTTTTGGTAGAAGAAAAGCGTAGTGCTAAATCTTGCCACCACTTGATGCTGGGTAAACACTCTTCAAACACCCTTTCTGTTGTGCCAAGAAGGTATCCATCCTTAGCCACTGTGCCTGCTGGAAGCAACCAGGTACCATCCAGTTCAGCCCTGCTGCCTGAGCTGTTCAAGTGACCCACAGTCACCAGCCATTTAAAACATTTTAGCTATTCCTTATTTCAACTGAAACAGGTTTGGGATACTGAAGGAGCTCAGCTGGCATATCTGAAGATGCAGTAAAAAAAGTAGTTGATGACTTTACTGTCAGAGCAGGACTTGTCCCCGTGACCCAAGCATACTTCCTATTTAAGCACAGGCTTTGAATTAGGGTATAAAACCCACCAGATTTCACTAGTCACTAAGGTGAGACCATCTCAGAAGTGACTAGTATTTATACAGCCTTCAAAACAGGGATCTTGAGAGCTCACGTAATTCATTTACCTTTCTCTAAAACAGACTCAGCTGCATTTAAACCAAAGCACAGTACAATGTGCAAATAACAACTAAAATAATAGGATGAGAGTCAGTTAAAAGGGAGAGTTTTTTGGAAGATGTGAAATCAGCCAATGAAAGATAAATTGTGCCCTATCAGACCCAAGCTGTCCTTCCTCATCCTGCATTGTGGTGGAAGGCCTACTGCCAGAGCACATCTCCCATCCTCTCAACAATCCCATTAAAAAGATACCAACAACTAGTGGCTCTAGGCAAGAGAAAGAAATTGAAAATATCCCATATTCATCCTGTATCCTGATGCAACTCCTCAAGGGCCTTTACCCTCTCCTGCCCTGAACATCTCCTTAGGCTCCAAATTTCCATGGCTTCACATGGCTTGTAGGCTCAACAGAGTCAGCTGTTACCACTTCAGTTCAAAAAGATTAAATTTCCATGACCCCCAAGCATCTGCTGGTTGGGATCCTACTTACATACCAATCACTGAAGAAAGATCAAATGTTATCAGGTGTAACTAAAGTTGTGTGGGGTGCACAATATCACTTGTATTTTCCCGGTCCCAACTAAGGGATGCTACCATCTGAGACCCACTGATTTTTGTTTGACACAGATTTCCCTTCTAGAGGAATCCTAGGACTGTCTTATTGCAGACAGGTTGTTATGGTCTAAAGATTGCAACAGTGACATCCCTAAAGCCCATTAAGGAGCAATTAGCCCTTCAGGGCTGTACACCAAAGTCCCCATAAGGCCACAAGTGATACAACACAAACTGCAACTGAGGGGATAGTTTAGGAATGTGTCACTGACTGGAGATGACCATGCCTTCTCCAAGCATTCCCTTGCAGCACAGTGTTAGCTCCCAGGGCAAGCAGATAATGTCCCCAGCAATCCCAGCAGACTTAATTCCTCCCCCAGTCTTGGGGGAAGCCCTCAGGGAAGACATTCAAAGGACTCAGGAGTCCCAAATAAGGAGGGACGCCAAACATCAGCCACATCCAGGTCCCCACAGGCTACTGCCAAAAGAAACAGTAACAACTCACAAATCCACAGGGATGGAAAACTTTCTTGACAGCCTCCAGCCAACCAGATACTGCACAGGAGATGTTTTAGAAAACTTCTCTGTAAAAATCAGAAACAAGACAAAAAACCAATGAAAACTGCCTTTTCCCACCCCGCGGAGCACATACTGGTAGAATTAAGCTGCTGTGGTCAGTGACACAGAAATAGTTCTCTACAATTAAGACTTTGCTCTCACCCCAGGTACTTTTTCCACTTTGTGTCCTCCTCCTGACAAATCTTTCCCTCTTCCACCCTCCACCCTGCCTCCCCCCAAGCTTGAGATAGACCTAGAAGGGGAAGGAGCTGGTTTTGTTTCTTCTGTAATCAAGCTAAATCCAAAGCAATTTCTGTGTGTGTGTGTGCAAAGGCAGAATTTTCTTAGCAAGCTAGAGAGAAACAAGTCCGGCAGGGACCCCAGCTTTGATGGTGGGACTTCACAGGAGGATGTTCAACCTGCCACATCTTGGTGCTGTTTTCTCTCCCACAACAAACACCACCTTTTAAGATTCTCACCTGTGGCTATTTCCTTCCCTTCTTTTAAGAACAATCTCAAACAAGAAAGAAGTTGAACTACAGCACTAGTCAACATGAATGGAAGGGTGTATATTTAGTGGAGAAGAACAAAACAAAAAGGAAGTATTAATATAAAGAAAAATAACACAGAACTGCAGCAGCAAGCAGCTGGCTGTAGGCAGGTGTTTCTTACTAAGCCAGTCCTGGCAGTCCCTCAAATGTCCTGTGCACTGATTCAGCAACAACTTACTCCTAAAAGGAGCCAGGTTGAATAAAATCTCATGTCAACAGAGTTTGAAACATTCTGAAAGGGAGAGTCTCAGGCAAATTTACGTTCCCAATGCCTCTAAGACAGGAAGTAGGACAAAACTAAGTGGCAGCTATTACAGCCTTTGCTAGACTGTCTTGGCTGGTAGCTTGAACTCACAGGGAACTAAATGAGGTTTCACACAACCACAGGAAATTAGAAAAAATAATACTGGCCCCCATGAAGAGAATACCATGTAATGCACACTCAGTAGTGGGCTGACGAAGTCCAGGCATCACTGCTGTATGTACTTCCATGATGCAAATGCTAATTACTAAGTTAATAATCATTTAAACTCTCAAAATGCCTGGAGTTCCTATCAGGCTCTGGGAAAGGGTCTGCAAATGCAGCAAAGAGACAATCCCCACTCTGAAGTCTAGACTATGACTTGCAGACAACACACAAGTTTACTGCCTTTAGGCAGAGTGCAAGTGAGAACAGCTAAGGAGGCTGATCTTCACAAAATAAAAATGCTGCTGGGGCAAATCAGGGAGTACATCTAGGGAGGGAGGAGGAACAACCTGCACAGGCATTTTGTGTGCTGCAAAAGCATGCAGCAGGCCAATGGGCGCACAGGCAGAGAGGCCAAAACCCTTCACTCCCCTTCCCTTTATGTGGTCACCTAACCACAACATTTGTTTCTCCAAACACAGAGTATATTTACTGTATGTTCTACTAAGTGACTTAACAGCTGCCTTCTTTTGGTGGTGGCTTAAATCTATTCCTCAGCTTTGTTACAGGTGTCCAGGTTCCAATACAGCACCACAGAGACCACTCTTGTCATTCTTCCTTTTCTGAATCTATCCAACACCTGGCAATTTTAGTGGCACTCTGGAGCTGAAAAGCAATCTCAAAAGGGCTAAAATTCAGGGACACAAATGAAAGTGCAATTAATAAGCCTGCTACATAAAAGATCCTCATGCTCATAATGCAATCAGCAAGGGTTGAACATTTTTCCTTGGGCTTACTCTACTCCATTACTGCAATAATGCATGGTAATATAGTTAGCATTGATTTGCCGCAAGGTACATGTACTACATCTGCAAGCTTACAGGGAAAAAGGAGGGAGTCTCTCTCCTTGAAAGGCTGGAATTACTTAATTATCAAAGGAAAAGGATATGCAGATTTAACAGCACAGGGAAGGACTAGCACTGACTACCCCCATTCCCAAAGAATACAGAATAACACTTCTCTGCTACATGATCTCCATGCAAAACAAACACTCCTGGTTTGTTATTATTAATTACCCCAGCTCCTATCACTTGAATTCAGAGGTGTTGGTACTTTGCATCACCCCCAGCTATGCTTGCTAGTCATAAATCATACTGATAGGAGTTGCTAGGAGAGGAGAGGAAATACTAAAGGAAACTTGTAAGCATCTCTAAATAGGCAGCTGCTGTTTGAAGAGGCTGCAGTCCTCTGTACAGAGTCAGATGTAAACCAGTACTAGTGTTACATATGTCAAAAGTGGGCAGGCAAGACAAGGAAATAACGCATTCAGACACAAAAG